>CM075186.1:26428833-26443833 GCA_037577475.1 Chaunax sp. Z400
ATGGAAAATACAAATTTCACTACTAAATGAAGCAGCGACTAAAAATAACAATAATATTAAAACAATAATAATCATCATTTTCACCCAAAAGCCTCTGCATTAAAAGCATTGGTTTTCTACCAGTCCTCCAGTCCTGGAGCCCTGCTGATTTTTATTCTAGCCATGTAATGAAGGACTGAATCACACCTGGAATGCACAGTGAATGCAATTACAGGAAATTAACTAGCTGCTAGGATAGAAAATCAACAGTATTCTGGGTCCTTAAGACTAGGACTGAAAACTATTGCGTGGATCTGCAAGGAAAAATATGTATAGCGCAAAAAAAATTTAATAAGAAGAATTTTAGGTTTAAATGTAAATATAGCTGTATAACCAGGACGTCAGTGTATGTCATAGCTATTAATGCAGACTAAAGATTTAACAGCATCATTCATACATTTAATCCATGGATTAAAAATGTATCAATTTCTGTTCTCTCATTTTGGCTTCATTTCCCGCCATTTAAATAATAAATTTAAATTTAAATTTAAATTCATGAAGGGGATGATACTGAAAGTCCTTATCTCTGGTGGTTTTTGAGCAGATGTGGATAGACCATACCCTCTAATGTGCGCAAAATCAATGAAGTTCAAATGTGCCTTAAAGTGTTTAAATAAGCACATTGAAGAAACCATGTATGTGATGCACAGCTTTAGGGCACCAACAAAGCATGTGTCAAATTTCATTCAATTGTGTCCAGCAGTTTTCGAGTAGATGTAGATCGACCATGTCCCATTACGAATGCCATATGTACGGGAGGACGGACAAAGGTGGTCCTACTGTATATGGCACAAACCTCTGCCAAGGCCCTTTAGAATATTCCAGGATCCAGATCCTGATCATCAGCAAAATGTAATCACCTCTAGGACATGCTAGCGTCCATCTTTGGTGAAAATGTCATGTAAATCCTGCTAAAAAACAAACAAACAAACAAACCAAACCGATATAGCATCCTTGGCGGAAGTAACAAGGATCAGAAAACAAACTGTTTTTTATTCAATACTGGTTGAATAAAATATATACTGTAAAAACACGTATATGGTGTTTGTTATTGCTTTGGCATGGTCTGAATTATCAGCAAGCGGCTGCTTAAATGCCATGAGGAGCTGGGTTTGCACTGTCTGTGTTTTTTTGTCCTTGTCCCACTAATGTTAACACTCAGGGATCCACTTGTCTTTGTCCGTCATTATATGCGACTGTGAAACTGAAGTGTTCCCACAGAGCAGACTTAAATGATGAGGGAGGGTCTTCAAACTCCTGTTTGTCTGCGGTCGCCATGACCACCAGCCTGCTGCACTGACTGAACTGACAACATCCGGTCCTTCGCTAAAGTTGTCCATCAGAATTTGAGTCCCGTACACACACAAATGAATTCCGCACATACACTGGCTGCATTTGTTCGGCACACATGCAGAACAGAAAGACCTGCACTGAAAATGTTCGGTTCGGACACGTGTACGTTACACCCCTAATCTATATATCCCATTATATAACTACATATCATCCATTACCTCATCAATGAATGTCTGGGACCACATGCATGCATTCATTCATTCATAAACTGAACCCCATGACATTCCTGAAAAATTCATAATATGTATTGTAGTTTTATTTGCGAGATGGTTTGTATATGCAGGTGTCTGTGTATGACAACAAGCAACATCAGGCAAGGATGTGGAGGGATGTGTTCACACCGTGTGTCTCTGGAGGAGAAGTAATAAGCAATATTCTTGGAGGAAACCCACCAGCCTCAGTAACCTGAGGACAATGGGCTGTTTATTACCAGATAGAAATAAAAAAATATATATATAAATGGATACCTCTGGAATAATGAGGTCACTTTGCATATCTGCATGAAATATATATGCAGGTGTGTGTGTGTGTGTGTGTGTGTGTGTGTGTGTGTGTGTGTGTGTGTGTGTGTGTGTGTGTGTGTGTGTGTGTGTGTGTGTGTGTGTGTGTGTGTGTGCACCCTGGTAATTAGATAAAGAGAAGTGAATTAGTAGACTCCACAGTGCAGACTGATGTTACACAGCCTCACCACGCCTATCTGAGACCCACTAATCACCACTCGTTAGGATCACACAACAGTATGTGTGGATGTTTGTGTGCGTTCATAGCATGGTCATGTTTGTAAGGTACGTGTGCTCCCTCATTACCCATGTTAAAATGAGTTCACTGATGTAATTATTGAGCTCAATGATAATTAGTCCTGAACAAACTGGATGGAAGAGAGGAAGACAGAGAACCTCTAATACTGGATCCAAGTACATTCAAGATAGATGTGACATCCTATAATCTGACTTTGGTTTCATGGCACGGTCGTGTGTACTTGCCAAGATTAGCCGGTCGAGACGCAAACTGGAACACCAAAACTGAAACACACACAGTCAGCATGACTAAAGCACATCTCTATACATCCTGTGGGAAGGAAACTGAAGAAAACTAGGGAGCTAATGAAGTCTGGGAAATGTTCCTGGGCTGCCCCAGGGTGAAAGAAGTGCACTGAAAGAGAGTGCCAGAGGTAGAAGGAGAGTTAAAGGGGAATAAAACATACTGTAATACTGCAAAGCTAAGGTAGTTATTCAAGTGTTACACTTGGCAGCCAGGAGCTGGTACTGTGGCCTGTCTGGAACAGAGTCTGCAGCCCAGAGATGTATATCTACCAGCCAAGCATGGAGAAAACTCACACACCTACGTCTGTGTGAGCCCAAAACAAGCATCAAAAGGTGGGGAAATGTATGTGTGGAGCTTCCAGCAGAATGTTTAGAAACCAAACACTGACACAAGGCTTTCATTCTGCTCCACATCACACTCCACTCTGGAAGAGGATTTACAGGCACCTGGCTGGGAACCACAACCTGCAGCAGGGACATGTACCAGTCAGAGGGCTAAAATTAGGGATGAATGATGTATATCAGGTTGATTAATTAATTAGTGACTTGATAATGGGATATTCATATTGACAGCTATTATAAGCGCAGCATCTAAATTCTGACACAGTGTGATAGAAGAAGGAGGAGGAGAGAAGAAGAAGAAGAATCATACGGGATGTATGGATTACAGAGTAGTACAGAGTGGGTGACATTACAATCATCGAGGGATTCTTCACATACTTCTAATAATTTCTTATGCTCGCCTAAAATGTCTTGTGAAAAGTTTAAATGTGGGCTCAAAACAGAGTCAAACTGATAAAAAAAAATAAGGAAGGGGACATTATATTTTGTTTATCATCAATTGTTTTTATATTACCCCAGTGAGAAGTTTGACTTAATTGAGTTCATGATGCAATTTCAACATCTGCAGTTTTTAGCTCTTTTTTTTTAAATAATTGAGGTTACTGTGGTTTCTTGTTGAGTGTGCTGTTACTTAACTAACAAAAACACTTCTCTTCTGCACTTTTGTTCTTGTTTAGAATCATTTAGATTATGGATTCAGAAATGATCAATGTGTCGACTACATGTACGGAGAAAAAAAGGTACCTTTAATTGGTGGTGCATTCAAATTTTAAAAAATGAAGCACACCAGTGCAACCAGTATGAAAAATTAGTATGGACTGCTGGTTACACAACTGTTCTTTTTCCTAGAAAACATTTTTCTATAGACTCTGAAACTGTAATTAAACAGATCTATGTATATCGGAGTATAAAACAATATATATCTATATATATATATATATACAGTATATATATTTATATATTGTTTATTATTGTTTTTATATTGTATACAATACACAATTACAGTACCTACTATTTATTATTTAACGTTAGGGATAAGCATTACCTGTATTTGTTCAACCAACTAAATTATCTGTATCCCCATCCATACTCAGAAGGGGCGGAGCTTAAAGTATCTATAATATTTAAAGCCTGCAGTATATGTAAGCTAATAATATACAATTATAATACTATTATTTATTTTTAGGAGTTAC
Source organism: Chaunax sp. Z400 (assembly GCA_037577475.1). NCBI lineage: Eukaryota > Metazoa > Chordata > Actinopteri > Lophiiformes > Chaunacidae > Chaunax > Chaunax sp. Z400. Next base: position 26,432,804 of record CM075186.1, read on the forward strand.
ATGTGTTACAGTTAGTAGGAGGAAAATAATATACTTTCCTCTGTAAGTTGAACAAATAAAATAATTCCTTTTATTTATTCAGCTGACAATGTGAAGCTGACTGATTTGTGCAAATAGACACAGTCGATGTTGGTGAGCCAAAATGGAAATATGCATTCAGGCTTGGGACTGTATTCTTAGCAAAGGCACTCGGCTGAGTGAAGATATTTTCCTGAGGAACTGAGGTAGGAAGGAGGAAGGAGCTGATCCAGCCAAAGAAAATCTATCTGCTCGACGCAGGAAGAGCTAAAGCTGTAACTTGCGACTCCGTCGCAGCACTACGAGCAAAGTTCTCCAAGTTACTCTACTGAAGATAGTGAGCCCATGTAACAACGTATCCTGTGCAGAGAGGAGTGTATGCGTGTGTTTGTGAGAGAACGTCCGGAGTAAGAGTTCTGTCCGTGATGTGGACAGAGCTAAGGATTACCCTTCATCATGAGTGCAGACATTGACACATCTTTCTTGGTTCATTCTCGTGCTCGTTAAAAGTGTGGATGGAGTGGTGTAAAGCACCACCACTGGACTCTGGAGCAGTGGAAACGTATTCTGTGGAACGAATCACGCTTCTCTGTCTGGCGGTCTGATGGATGAGTCTGGGTTTGGCTGATGCCAGGAGAACGTTACCTGCCTGACTGCATTGTGCCGACTGTAAAGTTTGGTGGAGGAGGAATAATGATATGGGGTTCTTTTTCAGGGGCTGGTCTAGGTGAAGGGAAATCTTAATGCTTCAGCATACCAAGACATTTTGGACAATTCTATGCTTCCAACTTTGTGGGACTAGTTTGGGGAAGGCCCTTTCCTGTTCCAGCATGACTGTGCACCAGCGTACAAAGCAAAGTCCATGAAGACCTGGTTTGGTGAGTTTGGTGTGGAAGAACTTGACTGACCTACAAAGAGCCAGCTTACATCAACCCCATCAAACACCTTTGGGATGAACTAAACTGGAGATTGTGAGCCAGGCCTTCTCGCCACACATCATCGCCTGACCTCAGAAATGCTCTTCTGGACGAACGGTCAAAAATTCCCACAGACACTCCAAAATCTTGTAGAAAGCCTTCCCAGAAGAGTGGAAGCTGTTACAGCTGCAAACAACTCCATATTAATGCTATGAATTTAGAATGGGATGTCATATAAGTTGCTGCAGCTGAAAGGCCCAAGTGTCCCAATACTTTTGTCCAAACAGTGAATGTAGGACTGTTGGGCCATGGCGGAGGTATCGACATATTTTTTAAGGTTTATCTGAGAGTCAAGACAGAGTGCAGATTCTACTTCGTTCAGAGTGTCCCTGTTAAAACACCCTCAATTTGGAGCAGAGTGAGATGATACTGCTGTTTAGACTGTCAGCACAATGACCCACCTATTTCAGCTCAAACGTGAGAAGTGAGCCGACACAAAGAATGGTCACATTTGGTGCAGAGTGCACACTCAAAAACACACAGGATGAACAGGTGCAGCTGGACACAACAACACAGGCCTGATCTCTCCAGAGAATGACTCCCTCACCCCTCTCTCACCCTCTCCGCGCTCTGTTTGTGAGTGTGTATGTCTGTTAGGTGGCTATATAAAGAAGCCATCTCTCCTCACCTCCTCCCCTCTGCATCCCACCTCATGTTCTTCCCCCTCCCGTAGCCTGTGTGTGTGTTTTCACAATACAAGGCCTCCCTAGCCTCCTGAGAGGAGATCTGCTGAGCCACAGAGCACCAGTCACACACAGATGCACACTCACACATGCATGTGCACACACACACACACACACACACACACACACATGCACACACACATGCACACACAGGCCCCTGGGATTTGCTGTAGCAAGGGAGAGCAGCACCCAACACCACTGTCTGGAAACAGGATGATGAAAGAGCCACTCACGTCATGGAAGGTAGCAGGAAACACACACACACTCACAGACACACACACACACACACACACACACACACACACACACACACACACACACACACACACACACACACACACACACACACACACATACATACCATGCACATACTCAGTTTGGCAGAAAAGCATACTCCATACTCCAAAAACAAGGTGACAGTTGCTCACTTATTTGAATGTTTGGTGTTCACACAGCAACAAAAATTAGACACAAGCAAAAGGCTTAAATGCTGCAATACAGACACACACAAAAACAGATGCACTGTGTGCTGTCACAAGCAGGCAATAATAGTTCACACACACAAACAAACACACATGCACAGGAACTGTTTTCCTGTGGTAGCCTTGGGGAAATTAAAAGTACATTATGGACCTCCAGAGGGTAGTGGTGAAAGAGGATGGAGGAAGAGGAAAAGAGAAAGAGGAAGCGAGAGAAGGGGGTGAGGGTGGGGGAGGGCAGTGTCCTGTTTTTCTCAGCTCAGACCATCATGAAGATATTAGCATGAAGCAGGAGAACAGTGATACTGTCTGTAATCGCCCTTCATTCCCTCACCCCCTTACACAGAACATGCTTTTCTTTTTCCTCTCAAATATCTATCTCACATTCTGTTTACATGGATGGATGGATGGATTTAAGATATTAAATCTGATTCAGGGTTAGTCTTCCCTCTGGGGACACATATTTTCAGTCTTTTGTTGCAGTATACTGTGCATTACACCATCCACAAGTGTCCTTAGTCCGCTGTATATATAACATGAAACATAACTGGCAGATGAGATAAACGGTCCACAGCATCTTCATTTCTTTTAAAAGTTAATCACATGAATTAATTAGTGCATTATTCTGAAAGCACATTTAAAATTCTCCTCCCATGTAAGACAATAACAGATGTGGTGGAGGTGGAGTTCTCTGCTGTCTTATTAACGTGACGTCTCCAGCAGTGGAGAGCCGGAGAGATGGAGTTCACTGCTCCACTTATGTCGGTCTCTGGGTGTTGATGGAGAAAGTTCATTCTATATTTCTTATTCATCTCTCAAATGAAGTCATTACATCAAGGAATGTTCGCATCTGCCTGAAGATAAATGATAAAATAGCTATAGTGTGTGTGTTTCCTGAAATCCCTGATGCTTGGGCTAAGCTGGGGGTCAACTTAAGGCCTTTCAGGCTTGTTATTTTCTATTTTCATTGCAGTTTTGTGTATCAGAAGCTACGTTCATAGAAACTGAATTGACCCAGCTTTAGTTCTTACGCACATTAACTCTTTCCTGATGCCCTCTGCTATCTGACAGGTGAAGGCAACGATCTGACCTGGCAGCCATGTCCGTGTCCCCACACACATCCACACACATCCACACACTACTCCATCCGTGGATAACAATAATGCAGCAAGGTCTCAGTTTCATCTTGGGGACCTGACAAACCTTTTCCATGATGACTCACTGACTCCTTCTATATGACTCCGTGTGTATCTTGTCCAAAAGAAACAGCAAGTGTGTGTTTGTGTGTAGCAGACTGTCAGACTAGAATTGAGAAAAACAAGGCTCTAGAGGAAGAGAGGATTTCATCACAGACACTCACATCTCCACATGCCTCTAAAGTGCTTTGCTGCATGAGAATGAAGATAAAATAAAGTCTGAAAGGGTGACTCTTTTAAACAGAGACACTTTGCCGCTACCTGCCCTTCCCAACTCTCATTTCCTTTCACTAATTCACTCAGTTTCTCTGTCCCACTAAAGGGTGGCAGGGGCAGAACAAATCGGAGACAGGCTGCTGGAGCACCTCCAGCCTCCAAGAGCTCCTCTCTGGGGCAGATAGGTGAGGGAGAGGTAAGAGGACAAGGAAAGGAAAGGAGGAGATGTGGAAAAGGGGAAGAGTGGGCTAGCTAAATACTATTCCCTTCAGTCACCCTCCCACCTCCCTTCACCCTCCCTCCCTCGGGGCTTCCCAAACTCAACATGGATTTTCCAGAAAAAGTGAAAGAGAGACACAGAGAGACAGGAAAGGGGAGTAGAGAAAGGAGAGGTGGATGTTTGTGTGTTTAATAGCAAGATGGGAAGGTTTATTTCTCCATTCTTTCTCCTTCTTATTCTGTCTCTTTCTCATCCCGTCCTTGTGGACACCATCACCTGGGAAGTAAAGCAGCTTTTTTCACACACTCACACAATATCTTTATACGAACACAGAGTAAAAAGTTTTTAAAAAATTTTTTTTTAAAAGAAAGGGATGGAAGGATTCCAGTAGGCAAAAAGAAACAAGCGTACAGGAAAAAGAGAGAAAAAGTGATGCTGAGGATGCTGGGATGAGGAGGTGGTGGTAGAATCCAAAGTGAGAGAGTGGCTGGGTGAGGGAATAAGAGATGGTGTGCTTTATGGGAGGAAGAGTGTGAGTGAGATGTGTGTGTGTGTGTGTGTGTGTGTGTGTGTGTGTGTGCGTGTGCGTGTGCGTGTGTGTGTGTGTGTGTGTGTGTGTGTGCATGTGTTTGTGTCATGGGACTTCAGCTTCCAGCAGGAACTGACACACACAGCAGTTCTACTGAGCCACCCAGGACCTCAGTCAGCACCCCTGTAACATGCACACTTAGACACATAAACACACAAACACACACCTACACCTATAGAGACACACAAAGCGCCAGAGGAGTTTGCACAGGTCTGACGGGGGGGAGCTGGATTGGACACCCCAAGGGTCATACTTTCCTATCTTTCTATCCCTGTAGGGCTGAATGGGAGACAGAGAAAGGAGAGGCAGAGAATGAAATAAGTGCATATTTACCACATTCAGCAGTATCTTATTTCTCTGCTGGGATCTAGTCAGGGGAAGTGTTAAACTCCTCTCTCTGCAAACCAGAGCACAAACACGACATACAGCTGACAAACACTACAGGGGTCACACTATTTTGGCATGGTTTGAAAAACATTTGATCTTTACCAAATGCTAACCAGAAAGGCGTTCAGAGAGCGCATTGCCTCTGCCAAGGCTGCAAATCATTTCAAGGATCCACACCTTGATTGCTCTTCCTCACTCCTCGGACCACCTCTACACAATTACGCTGAAATCTGTGAGGAAGCTTTTGACATATTCTCCTTAAATAGGGTATTATGATAGTTAAGATTAGGAATGCTCATCTACCTCGAGAAACATTATCGGATCTACATTAAACTTGCTAAGTGAGTTGGTAGGGGCTAAAGGATGTACAGTGTCCAATTTGGTTCAATTTGGATATGCGACTCGGTCAATATCAATTAATTTAGCATTAGACAGACGAACAGCGCTGAGGTGCAGAAGTTGGGCCGTGGCTTCAGGGCTTTCGCAGCCTGTTTCAACTCAAGAAAGTTGAACCAGCAACACCACAGATCAAACCACACATCCCATTCAGAACAAGCATGTTTAGAGCAGCCACTGTATTAATATATGCCAGTGTGAAAACACTGTATTAAGAAAGAATGATTCATTCTGTAACTTTCTTTTCTGAGGAGGGTTGCCAGTCACGTCCGAATAACAATAATTCTGAAATAAAAATAAAATAGTTTAAACCGAACAAAACAATGAAGAAAATAACAAGTTGAAATGAGATATACATCACTTAACACCAGCACTGAAAATACAAATAGCAGAACTTCAATCACCTTTCAATAAGTGTATTAAACCAAATGTGACAGACGCACCCAAAAGTCTCTGAGTTCATTCCACTCGGTACAGAGTCTGTTTTGTTTTCCCCACAACCCCAAAAACAGTTCATCTCCAATCCAGTTCAGGATCTCAAGCAAACAACTCAAATGTGTGCTCCAGGTTTTACCAGTGATCCCCACAAAACAACTCCCCCAGGACCGGTAACTAAGCTCAGACTGGGAAATACCAGTGGTCATTGGACTGATCCATCCTGACACAGACTCCAGAGACAGATATGTTAGCAAACAGCACACGCATGTCACTCAGTAGCAACAAATTCAGTGTATCCAAGAACCCTCAACTCAAAGACTCAACTCAGACCTCTCCTGTAGATTATAGAAAACGAGAACCATGAGCGTTTCCTTTTGTATTAATCACGACGTTTGCATTTGTCTTACTTGGCATTATGCATCCTGCAGTGTGACTACTGTGCTTATGCACATTGCAATGTCGATGCTGCAAAGATATACAACGTAGCCCAAGTTTAAATTGAAAAAAAAATGCATAATTCATTTGTAAACAAACTTTTTGAACAATTATTATTGTCACTATTTGTTGAAAACAATTTCCTGGATCTGAAATCAAAATCTGATCACCCCATTCCAGAGGCCACCTCTACACAGAATTTCACTGAAGATCCATTATAGTATATTACTGACAAACAAGCAAATGTTTAATTTTCTTTGTCTATGATTATAATTTGAATATTTTGCACAACTAGTTGGGCATTTTTCTCTCTTTTACTCTCTGCTGGTACAGCCTGAACAATGACAATATGGTCAACTTAATGTCATAATAAATGTTGGATCTAAAAATCTGATTGGTTAGCTTTCACACTCACACACAGGGCTGCACAATATATCACTTTAACATCAACATTTCAATTTTCCCATTTTCCCCAATAGTGACATTGCACAAGCTGCAATGTCAAGCGAGGTCAATTAATTCAAACGTGATGTTGCAAGAATTTTGTTGCTTGATAAAAAAAGGAAAACTCACATGGTTGTCATTTTCCTTTTGTACAGTTTATTAAAAAACATGTTTTTCTCAAATACCTCCCCACCTCTTCTCTCCCCACTTGTTATACTGGTGTCAGAGTCCCTGTTGTTACCAGTAGACCATCTTAGGATACTGGTACTGGACTAAAATAAGTCCATAGTGGACTTCTGGGCGTTCTGTAAAGGTTGACATCGGCTGTATGGATCAGGCCGTCTGTAACTGTTATGTTTTTGCAAAATTACAATAAATAACAGCATCCAGAATTTAGCTTGATGCACAATCTATATTATTTGACATGTCATACATGAACCTCAGAGCACGGGCGGTTCAGTTCGTTCCTTTTCCATTGAGGCAAAAGGGCGAATGAGGATTATTTCAAATTTCTATCTTAGGCTGGAAACAAGTGAGGGAGAGGATAAAAGAAGGGAGGGAGAGGATAAAAGAAGGGAGGGAGAGGCAGAGATGGAGGAGTCAGTTTGGAAAAACACAAGGAAAAACAAAACCCAAGAAAAGAGCAAGAAAAAAGGGAAAGCCCTGCCATCTCTCTGACTTCCTCCCAGGATATCACAGACCACAGAGAGCAGTGGAAAAGCACACAAATCTCTCTCTTGTCCCCTTCCATACATCTCTCTCTCTACATATCCCCTTTGTCATCTCCCCTTCATTCAGTCTGACTCCTGAGACCAGTGAGAGCTCTGTCTCTTTCCATACCTCTCTCTCAACCATTCTTCCTCTCTTCAAATCTCCCACTTTCTCCCATATAGGTTTTCCCTTCCACCAGAATTCTCTCTATGTTGACTTCATCTCCTCATCTTTTTCCCCTGGTATCTCCTCGGAGTAGGCCATTATAACCATATGGAAATGATATTACAAATTGTGTGCATCTGTGTGTTTGTGTGTGAGAGATGCATATGCTTTGGCCTCTCATGAGGATCTTACAGCATGCTGGAACTCTCATAATATCCGTGTGTTGTTGTTGTGTTTGTGTGTGTAGACGAACCTGTCTGGACAGTTGATTCATCCCAGGTGCCTGCACACTCTGAAGACTCGCCTTCTTCTACCGCTGAGGAGAAAGGAAGAGAAAAACACATTAAGGGTCATCATGTATGTTTTCAACAGGAAAATATAGGTGCAGATTTTCTACATAGGGAGCAAAGTCATGCATTTACAGACCAAGACTGGAGCAAGTACGGTCTGAGACGTGACCACAATCAAAGATCATGCGTACAGTACTTCCGCCAAGGCAGCAAAACATTTCCTGGATCTGCCCCTTGGTTACACCTCAAAATCTAATCACCTCTTCCTCATTCCAAGGGCCTCCTCTCTACAGAGTTTTGTTGAAATTCAGAACTTTTTGAGACATTCTGCTACCAAACAGACAAAGGTCAATGAAAACATGACCTCCTTGGCTTCTGCAGAGGCAGACTGGTGTATTCTGGTGCTCTGACTGATTGGCCACTGCTCCTTATTGGCTGATATTTGTTCTAAATAGTTTGACTGGTGCTCTCTATAAAGGGCAATCTACGAAGCTGATCAGATAAAAAGTTTCCCTATACACGCCACTAAAACGCCATGGCATCCTGCAGGCCCTTATATTATGAGATGTTTCTCTGGTACCGCTCCATCTATCCGTCAGTCACAAACAGCTTGCTAACAAGACCTTGCAAATATGTTCCCTGGTTAAACCAAGAGGGCATGGCAACGCCATATTGAATGCTGCGGGAGGAGAGCTAGTTAGCTGTTAGCTAGCAGCTGGTGAGCAGCAGAGTCCTGCAGTGTGTTTTGGCCACGGAGCTAAACACACAGCAGGACTGAGAGTTTCTGTTCTGAGGAACATGAAGCATTTAACAGTAAACTACAGTTTAATGTGAGGACACAGCATGTTTACAGTAAATAATGTACAAGACATACTTCAGCTGAGTGAAGGTTAGAAGTTAATGTTAACATCTGTTAGAGACGAAAGTAACCAGACACAAGCCGTGACCAAGTGGTGCAGTTGTGGATTCAGGGCAGAAAGACTGTTTTTTTTTACAGTTTACAGATAGCTTTTCATTGTTTTAAAACTAATTATTTGAGTAGAACAAAATAAACATTATTTTTCCACATTAACAGTGGTTAGTCCTCTTAGTTATTAACAACTAAGGTGATAATACAGTAAAGAAAGGACATAAGATCCTGCTGGGAGCACCGTTACAGGCGTATACTAAACATATGACACTACAGTTCTTCCTGGTCAGCTTTTATTATGAATCAGCGTTTCTCAACCTTTTTCAGTCACGGCACACTTTCAAAGAATGCAAAAAGTCCAAGTCACTCCATAAATATTATCAGTGGGGGATCTGAGCCTGGGAGGATTCACACAAACACTCTATTCTGGAAATAATGGAAGAGAGGCAGACACACAGCTCCTGGTCCACAGCCTTCAGTCACTCCCTGGACTTAACCTTGATGTAAGTTTGAAAAGCTCAGTTCACACAAATATGTTGTCAACAATGGTAGCAGAAATGTGATGGCACTACTTGAAACTATTGGGTTCTCCTTCTCCAATGGCATTCAAAACCTGTCCAAAGCCATGTCCTGAGATTTGATTTTGAATGTGCAGTCTTCCCTGATCTTCGCCTGTTGCCCCTGTGCCAGCAGTGGAATGTCTTTTGCCCTTCCCAGTGTACATGAACTCCAAGGGTCATGAACCCAGTCAAACTGCACAAAAAAACCCCCAATGAAAAAAAGTGATTAAATCTAGGTCACGTTCACTGCACAAGGGAAACATGTCAAGGCTGTCCTGCTCCACAAAGGAACATACAGCATCAGGGGCTTAAATGCAAGTAGTAGTAGGTAGTATTACTGAGTCGTACGCTGACTGTGCTATACATGGTGAAAGGGGCATGTGAGTCAAATTTTGATGATGTGTGAGGCAGGTAATAATGTGTATTTTCATGATTCGTTTAGTTTTGTATGAGTCGGGTAATGCATTTCCTCATAAGCGTCATTTTTTGAAATTGTAATTAATTCTATGATGTCGGCAACACCAGAATATTTATTGCAGCACCCCTGACAAGGCCAGACGACACCCCAGTGTGCCACGGTGCCCTGGTTGAGAGAGGCGGGCCTCAAGATTGTTCATGACATCACGTGATCCAACACAATTATGTTTCACATAGAAATGAGTCTGAAGAGTTGAATCTGAAATACAGCTGCTTTTATAATAATTTAGTAGTTTCCACTCGATCCTAATCCTCAGTTCCATCCACCCATTATCTATATGTGCTTTTCTTCTGCAGGGTCAAGTCTCAGTTGGTTCTCTCCAAAACATGACGACATTAAACTGCTTGATCTGAAGTATTTTACGGCCCTAAAAACAGACCGGAGAAGCAACAAACATACTGGTATTGATAATTACAAAGGACAAGGTCTGTGACACATGCACAGAGCGCTGATCAGAGCTGGAATGTGATACTGACTTCCTGGGTACAACAGGAAGGAGGGGAAGTGCAGCTGGCACACACAAACAGGAAAAGACTGGAGCCACCACACAATGGGGTTTCCTGTACATCCCCTCCCTACTACATCATTCCTCATTTCTGACTCAGACACCTCTGTCTCTGGTCCTACTCCTCATCCTGTGGTCGTGTTCTTCACACCACATCCTCGTCAATTCCCTCTTGACCCAACCCATCCTCACATTAAAGCTCGGGCAAAAGCTCAAATGAAAACAAGAAGTTATAAATTAGTCAAGTGTTCCTTTCAAAAGATCAACAACATGTTGAGCTGTTCTTTGTCTCAGTAAACCCCCATTTTCATTGTTAACTTGTTTTCACGGTCAAATATAGCGTATGTGGAATGATAAGGTTGCTAAATGCATTTTCAGTGTTCCCTGGTAGACCATTACAACTACGACTACTACTAACTGGTGTCAGTCTGTTAAGTTCCACATGATGAACCCAAAGACAAACCTGAGGTCCATTAGTGCAGGCTGACTCTTGATTTATTCATGTGATCATTTATTCACCAACGGTCCATGAAAACAGGGAGCTGTCATGTGTTTTACCCAAAATTAACAAACTAAATAAAATGATGTTGGGCGGCACGGTGGCACGGTGGGTAGCGCTGGCACCTCACAGCAAGAGGGTCCTGGGTTCAAATCCACCTGAGGACCTGGGACTTTTGCTGTGTGGAGTTTGCATGCATCTTATCAATGGGTCTCTGGAGTTAATGAGCCCACATTTCCAAAAGGTTGGAATGAACAGAATACAACTATAGGTGAAATGTTCCATTTGAGTAGTGTTGCACTGTTTACCTAAACTGAAGTACTTTTTCAATATTATTTAGTTAAAATGTAATAACTACACACCCTGTACTAGTTAACAAAATGGGCTGCTGGAGTCCACCGTGGGACTGCTTTGCCTACAATGTTGATGGTCAG
>CM075186.1:26448833-26453833 GCA_037577475.1 Chaunax sp. Z400
AGTGTGTGGTGGTCAGCCGGTCTCATTTGTTACTGCTCCTGTTCGTAGCCTCCCTTTGCTGAGGATGAATTAAAATATAACTTTATAGTGTGTGTGTAGTGTATATACTGTCCGGCTGCTGCACCTCACAGATGATTTTGGCCTTGCTGTTGATGGAAAATTTAGTAAATGGACTTTCCTTAACTTCCAAATGCTTATTCGAGTAGGGGGGGTCTTATTTAGGGATTATATCAGATGTAGGGCTGTGCTAATGTTCAAAGCTTCAACTGTGCCTATTCTGATTGATAGGTGATGAGTAGGTGATGATGATGGTAGGGCTGAGTGATACGACAAATAAAATGTGTTTATAATGATGAAAAACTTCAGACGTTTTTATTTATACGGGTAGATCTATCAAACCCCTGTTGAAGGAGAACACAAACTTGCAGACATTTGACATCTCTTAAACTATACCTGGTTTGTTTCACACAGGCAAACCTATTGCTAAATTATTGAACGTCAACTCGCTTTGTCCTCCAAAGCTGAGGACGCCGTCGACAAAAAAGGTCACAAAATATGGAAGTGGAGTGGATATTAAGCTTATCGGTACATCGAGTCACACGGCATCCCAAGCAAGGACCCAATCAGATAACCCGGATAAATGACATCTGTGTGCACATGTAGAGACTCTAACGTTAATCAGCCAACAGACAAAGCTTACGGAGTTCAAACTGAAAACGCTGTTCTCCACTGAACTCAGCAGACGTAGAAGCTGAATCTGAGACGTGAGCAAATCAAGGAACACTTTCCGATCTCTATCTCACCCGACTGTAGTGGTGTTGGTGTGGTCGCTCGGTTCACTCCCAAAAGCACAGAGAATTAATAACAGGACGGTCCTGCACAGAGTCACAGGTGCATATGGGTAACATCACCAACATACACACACTTTAATTAAGACATGAATGCAAATGCACTCTGGTAGCGCTCCTGTAGGAAAGCCAATAATTATTGTAACAGCTAGAAGAGGACAACAGATCCCACATTCAGCCTCAACAACATCACATAGACACAAACTGAGGCCACGCACAAAGCAAACAGGAAGCTACTGCGACTCCTTGGTACATCTATACGCATTTGCACTCACATAACCATTAAGCCTTACTTTTGCTGTTGCTTTTGTTAACCCCTGAGACACCTTAGTCTATCAAATGTGTGTTTTAGATGTGCACTTTAAACACAGCAAATGCAGTGATGAGAACAGTGAAGCAGTGATTTCCCTAGAAGTGGGACATACTTTGAAGTGGGGAGTACTTTGAGTCTGTGTTCCTCACTGAGGTTTTGAAGTAGCTCTCACAAACCAAGGCTCACAGCATGAATATAAACATGGACTATTCCTGTTTATTTGGCAGCCTGGTTCATTTTCACATATTGGTGATGGCAGGAATGCCAAAGACAAGGTTATGTTTTGTTATTGTGTCATTTCTAGATGGAACCATGCTAGACGTGATTAAACATTTTAAGACTGAGTTTAGAGGATTTGTTTTGTGAAATCCTCCAGAGTGGACAGGACCTCTGTTTGCATCATGGCAGAACTCGAAGGCTGAGTAAGGGTAAGGTATGAAACACACCCACTAGACAGAGACGAAGGCAGAATGTCTCTGCCCCAGTCTGAGGGAATGTGTTAATGCAGCTCACTTAAGGTTTTTAGTATGTGCTGGTTCCCCTTTTTACCAGGCACGATGGAAAGATGTAGAAAATGACAGAGAATCACCAAATCCAACCAACCTTAGGAAAACTGAAGGGAACAAATTACACCAAGAAAGCAATAATGAAATTATTCAACAAATAGTGAGTATTTGGGGCAAAATTGTTAAAGAATATAAAATGGAGAGATTTTAAAATACTGCTTTGGCCTGGTCAGGACTCCAGTGATTTTACATTCAGAGGGTGGATTCATTAAGACATAGCAGCAATATGTACATGGGAAAATATCCAAAGGTTTGGGAGAGTATGAATTAGAAAATTAAGATTTCTACAGATATCCACAAATCAGAGATTACTATGAAAAAGAGATCAAAACAAATACATATGAGGAGAGCGTCACAGTGATTGATATCTTGACTGAAACAGACAACAAAAAAAAAGCAGCAAGAATTTATTTTCCAAACTATACCAGAGGAAATAATACTGAATACATTAAAGCAAAATGTGAAAAACATTTTTAAAAAACGTAAACACAGAAATAACACAGGAGGATTGTTTAATGTGGAAAACACAACACTCATCCACTAACTCCACGAAATTGAGAGAATATGGCTGGAAGAACTTAATTTGTTTCTTTATTATAACAGACATAAGAGCAGAGCAAATGTTTTCGAGACAAATAAATTTGTTTTTTTAAAAGATATGAAAACCACAATGATGTGAAGCTGCTTTATCTTGGTGTAATAAGAGAGGATGAGTTTAATAAAAATTTTTAAAAAACATGAATAACTGTGTACATTTTTGATTATTGCTAGTAAAAGAGCTATCTCCAAGAACTGGTATAACCCAGAGCGTCCAAGCCTTAAGCAGTGGATGTACATAGGAAATGAAATATATATGGAAAACATGACTTTCTCTCTGAGATCTGAAGGGACAGGCTTTTCTGGAGCTCATACACCTCAGAGGAAGAGGATGCCATCCATCCTCTTTGAACTGTCTTCAGACGATAACATGTATGTTTAGTTTTTTGTGGCGCCCTAATGTGTTTTCTTCTTTTTAATTTCTCTTCTTTTTACTCTCATTTCATTTTGTATCTTTTTTATTTTTTTATAAATTATCCATTATCCATTCTGTGAGCACCAATAAACAATCAGATCGAAACACACACACACACACACACATACATAAAACAAGTACACATGAAAAACAAAAATACACAACACTCCTTCCTGTCTGTAACAGTTGAAACAAGCACATGACACAGTTACACCAGCAGGGTATACTATGATGGCTTCCTTTGAGTGAGCTGGCTCAACAAAACCTAAAACCCCAGTCAGATAAAAGATCCTTCTTTCTTTCTAAGCCAGTCTTCTCTGCCTCATGTTATGTGTGTGTTCCCAAAAATGATGCATGATTTTATAATGGAGACCTATGGAGAATATAAAACTAATTATTACGGTACCAGGAGTGTAAAAAGAGACATTGGCAGCAAATCCGGACAAAGAATAAAAACATAACCCAAAGTGGTTTATGGGTCCTATGCGTTCATCATTATGTTTCAAGTGTTGGTGATCCTGTGTAAAGTTCTGTGTTGAAGGAATAATTGACCCAAAAATGAATGTTATATCATTATATATTCACGCTTATGGCGATGAAAACTCAGATGAAGTTTTCATAAGACGTTAGATGTTTATCTGCTACCCAGAAGTTCCATCAGACATAATATATAAATAAATGATGGCAATGATATAAATGATGCTAATACTCTATTAGCAAGTGATCGGATCCAACATTACATTTTCATGTTTTGTGTGCGTATGGATGGATGCAAAGATTGCAAGTTCTTATTGCACGTTAGCATGTTCAATCTCCAACGGGTGTGCACTAACACTTTTAGCTTAGAGGCTACGTTAGTTTTTAGGTTGTTTTTTTAACTATTTAAATTGCTTTAATTGCTGTTTTTCTGTGAAGCTCCAGAACTGCTTTGTGGACTAAGAAACACCATCCAAATTTCCATCAACATGAGAATGAGTAGATAATGGTAGAAACTTTTTATTTTTCTGTTTTTCATGATGTGTTTAATGGCATCATAGACCACCAATGAGTACATTGCTGCCTCTGCTCTTATTTACTACTCTCATCATCACAACCTCCTCTACGGTCACCATTGTTGTTGCTGTCGTAACTGTTGACTGCCAACTTGTGGATGTATCAATGCCAACGTAAAGGATGCATGGAAGTGTGTGTGGTAACGGATGCATCGTTTGAAAAGGACGTAGGGAGCATAAAGGACAGACAGAGGCATGTGACCGAACATGGCATAGGATTTCTTTAAGGACAAATCACGAGTGCAGGCATTGGGCATGCAATCAAATTAACCGACATGCACACAATTATGTCGGTGAAAGGTTCTAAATGTCGGTTTTTGGTTATTTCCAGTTCATTGTTTAGCCCTAATCCCACAGGAAAATTAAATAATAAAAAATAATGATTACTGTGCAATTATGGTACTTGTTTCAACTCCTCATGCAGGCAAACCCATTAAAATATCAACTTTTAATGTGACTAAAGCAGAAGGAGTACTGGCTTTGATTAATGCTTGCCTCATCGATCTTTCTCTTTCAGGTGGATGAACACCTGAGGCATTCGTACAGGAGAGAAATGTGACTTCAATCTGTAGTCTCTAGCTTTAGCAATGCACCACAAATATTTACAGATGGGTTTCAGAGTGAGGGAAAGTAATGACATGTTCCAACACACCATCTGAATCTATAGAAATAAGCCTACTGTTCTACGAAGTGGCGAGCTATTCCAAGTTCATTCAGTGTACTCATATGAAGTGTAAGTTGAACAGTCAGGACAGAAAAGTCCCAAATATTGACATGACTACACCGTGTTTTGGAAAAAGGCAGCCGATGACAAACATGTTGCTCTATCTACACCCAATAGAACAACAACACATTATAATTGCAGGAGAAATACACGGTGTGACGTGCATCTGCTTCACAATGAAAGATTTAAACCTTTGAAGAAGTTTGTTAAACCAAAATAAATTACTCAACATGGAAAAGCCTCACACACAACAGTATGCTATAGCTGTTTTAGCGTGTCCCAGTTTAAGTAACGAAGTGCATGAGAGGAGAGGAGAGGAGAAAGCATGCCATTGCATCATAATGTAGTTATCATAAAGCATTTGTATTAGTATTCGTAGTAACAGTAGTAGTAGTAGTACTCGTGGTAGTATTTACAGCAACCCATACAGGAATGAAAACAAACACTTAATTATTGTGGAATCATGAAACTATTATACGGATAAA
>CM075186.1:26458833-26573833 GCA_037577475.1 Chaunax sp. Z400
GTGGCAGCCTGCAGCACCTCCAGGATGGACCCACAGCTTTAACAGTGAGAGGAACTTACACCTTAAAAAGAACGTCATGTCTGGTGTTTGGGCTCATTTGGGCAGTGTTAAAAAAGAACAAACACAAAATAATAATCCAGGCATGTCTCCCAGCCCTGGGATATACGGTAGAAAGTGTTTGGAGTGAGATGTGGGAAGGAAATGGAGGACAGAATAGAAGAAGAAGAAGAGGGAAAAAAAAGAATGAGGTAAGGATGAAAGCAGCAGCGAGGACAGACACAAAGAGTAGGACAGAGAGAAAGAGAGGGCAGGAGGAGAGGGAAAACATTCCTCTGGAGAACCTGGACTCTGGGGAAGGCTGCAGAAATAACTGAACTAGAATCTCCCCTTGCAGCCTCCCCTCAGCATTACACACCAGGACACACGTCAAAGAAAGGCACCAAGTTCACTATGTCACAGTTATAGTGTATGCATATTCACACACACACACACACACACACACACACACATATATATATATAGAGTACAGAAGCAGTGACTGGAGGGGAGGGGAGGGGAGGGGTACATAATTGTCTTCTCTTGTAGTGCAGGCTGGGGAGTGCTTTTTGACTGGAGACACCAATTTCATGCTAAGGCATTATTTAGCTTGATACAGACTTGATTAGGCTTTACAGGGGGAGAGAGAGAGAGAGAGGGAGACAGAGAGAGACAGAGAGAGACAGAGAGAGAGAGAGAGAGAGAGAGAGAGAGAGAGGGAGACAGAGAGGAAAAGGGAAACAAACAGATTTGTGTCATGCCGCATCGCTGGCGGATAGATTAACTTGCTCGTCACGCTCCTTTTGGGAGTAACAGGAAAAATATACACACAACACGGGAGCGCTCGGAGCGTGGCTGCTTGTTTGTTTGATTGAGTAGAAATATAAATCAGGCATGTTATCCTAAACACAAAATACAGGTTTCATTTTCAAGCAAAGCCCTGAAACAAAAGAAAACAGAACACTAGGTAGAAAAAATGAACTGTGTTCATCATCAGTTTCACAAAGTGTTGCTGAGCCCATGCAGTAATATCTAGAGGTATATTATATCTGATGGTGTGTTTTCAAGCGCCAGTGTAATAAGGATAGTTTGTAGCAGGGAAATGCTAATTAATCAGCTGATATCACACCTAAACATTCCTGAAAATGCAAAGCAATGGACTTATTAGAAACTGGACGACTGTTGAACTCAACATGTAAGACAGATTTAAAAATAAATATATCTGGAACTGATCAAACTGAACATTAAAAAATCTACGTGGGAGAGTTTGTTTTTTTTTAGTCATTATTTTCCCGCTATTCAGTCAAACTTAATATTGCAGAGAGAAGAACTTGTGCATGTGTGTGTGTGTGTGTCCGTGTGTGTGTGTGTGTGTGTGTGTGTGTGTGTGTGTGTGTGTGTGTGTGTGTGTGTGTGTGTGTGTGTGTGTGTGTGTGTGTGTGTGTGTGCATGTGTGTGTGTGTGTGTGTGGGGGGGGACGACAAAAAGTGAGAGCATGAGTTTCCACGGCTGTGTCCCGTTAATAACAAGGCAGGGATGATGTGGCACATCTGCAGGCGCCACAAGCCTCCCCAGCAGAATGGGAGTACGGCTGGAGTCTGCTGTCAAACACCTGCCTGTGGAGAGACGGCGTTGAATCACTCAAAGTCACAGCAATATAAAAAAAAGCCGATGAAGGAACACGACTGGAATGCTGCAGAAACCAAATCACATCATAAAGAGTTCCACAAACATTTCTGCTCTCTCCTGTTCACTGTTCATAATGTTCATTTACCCCACTGGACTGCACATAAATGTAGCGCGGTGCCTGATCTGCAGACATCCATCGAGTTTATATGTCTACGAAGCTTATAAATGATCGTAAACAGACCTTGGGACGTTGTCTTGTTTACTATTTAAACTCGCCGTCCCACCGCTCAGCGAGCACACAAGAAGAAACAGTTGTTTCTGCCCTCACATATAATCTCAGAGTGCTACATTTTCACCTGAAATTTTCACAAGCTCAATTTGACACAGCAGTACAAGGAGAGACGAAGAAGTGTGAGGGTAAAAAATGTCTAAAACACATGCACTGATTTGGTATAGAAAAGCCAACGTCTAACAGACATTATTCTCCTACTGACAGCTTAGACAGAGTCAGAGGCTCAGCCAGTCCATTTCTTACCTTCTTTCACTGGGTGTACTGGTCCCCAGCTGGTTAGCAACTCTGAGGCTAAGGCAGACAGTACCTCTGCATTTTTAAATTTGGCCTGACCAACACACAAACACACACTTTCACACCAGTCTCACCGTGCAAATCTCTTATTCTATTTCTGCCCCCTCCACTTTTCCTCCAACACTGTCTGCCTGTTTCCTTCTGTCTTGATGCAGGTGTAAAGCTTTTCTAAAGGGACCAGGCGTACCAGAAACCGCCTCATCCTCCTCTGCTGTTGTTTCAACACAACACATAAGAGTCACGCTGGCTTTGATGAGCTCTCTTACTCTCCTAATTTCACCCAGCCAATCCTAAAACTGACTTGAGAATATGTGGAGGACAGAAAAAGGTGGACGCTAATATAAAGCAGAGCTTCATTGAATGTCAGAATAAAATTCCCCCCTTTGCCTGATTTGAAGCATTTACTGCGCTGACTAGAGCTGGTATATCATCTGTGACGACGTTCAATGCATACTGAATACATTTCATCCAGGGAACAGCATCAATATTGACATTTATGTTAGCACTTTAATCCATGTTTGCTCTTTCAAGTGTGGGAAAATTGCCTAAATTAAAAATTTTACATCTGCAATCAACCATCATACTCATTATCCACTTGAGACGAGTCAGGCAGGGTGCCGCTTGAAAATAAATATAGTTTAAGTTACAAACACAAGTTATAATAATGAACGTGATTATTTTTGAAGACATATGTCACTGAAGATGAAGATGATTTGATGTTTATTTAGTCTCTCTCTTTCCCACCTCTCCCTCTCTCACTCTATTGTATGTGTCACAGCAGGGCACCCTTGCCTTTTGACTGGGTGGTGAATGGAAAGGAGTTAGAAAAACTAAGTGAGGACATAAGCACGAAAAAGAGGCTTTGGTGAGGCTGCAGTGGGGCAAACACACGGCAGAGTGTCCAATAAAGAGGGACACAACACAAGCAGCTTGTTCTGCTGAAGAGTCCACAGTCTGAGGACAAAGCTCTTTAGTCTCGGTCCATGGTGTGTGTGTGTGTGTGTGTGTGTGTGTGTGTGTGTGTGTGTGTGTGTGTGTGTGTGTGTGTGTGTGTGTGTGTGCGTTGTGTAAACAAAAGGAGAAAAAGGCAGGCAGACTAACTGGATGAGTCAGAAAAAAACTCAGGCCTTAAGTGATTGTCATATTCTGTTATTCAAACAGAGCAGCCTGTGCTGAGAGGCTGGACATATCAAGGCCCCGTTTACATGACAACTTTTTTGCTATAAATGGGAAAGTTTAGATTTCTGCGTTCACATGGCAACGTTTTTGAAACGATCCCCATACACACAAATCTGCAACAAAAAAAAAAACAGGGCAGTGACTAGTGGTGTAACTTTTCAAAATCAACACCAGACAAAGATCACAGTGGTGGTGCAGCAAATCTAACTTGGAGGAGCTTTAATACACTCAGCAGAGTCTGCAGTGTTCTTTTCCACGTACGTGACTAAGGCTGGAACCATAGTAGGCATGCCTGAAGCAGTACTGTGATGTCTGCGTTTTCAGAAGAGTTGCGTTTTGCCCGTTTACACGGCGATGGTACAGTGGTGTTTTCAAAAGATTACACACTTGAGCTCGTTTTCAAAGGTTTGCCTTTTCAGACAACAAAAAACACAGCCGTTGTGTAAACAAACAGCGAAAACACAATAAAAGTTAAGGAAACGTTAGGTAGGTGTGCAACCACAGTGCTGTCATGATGGGGAAAATTTATATGCTTGGGAAGGGGGAAAAAAGTGATTAGATTCCAAAAGAAGAAAATCAGAAATAACAATATTTTTGGTTGTTCTGAAAACCAAAGTGGACCAGCGACATTTGATCTGATCAGACTCTAAATCAGGAGGTAATGCAAGGTCAAACCACGGAGCTTAGAGGTGTGTGTGAGACAGACCTCATTCACACACAAGCCATCCTTTCATCAACAGCAGTTGTGTGTGCGATAGAGAGGGAGGGAGGGAGGCTAGCCTAATAAATATATTATGCATCAGCCAGGTGTGCAGAGGGGCACTGCTAATTGCCCCCACCACTAATGTTTAATGTACAGAATAGGAAGAGGGGAGGGATGATGAGAGTTAAGGAGGGTGAAGTGGGAAAGACGGGACAAAATGTATGAGGCTGCAGCAGAGGAAGGGGGGGGGGGGACATGGGGGTGAATGAAGGGTAATTTAGGGGACAAGAAACATCTGTGATTATATCCAAAATACTTCATGTTACCATCATTTACAGCCATATCAATATCATAAGTGAGATCAATAGCTGGGTTTACAAGGAGCTCTTTATTGTGATTACAACTGGTTTGAAAGCTCAATCAGAATGAAAACGCTCCATATAAACACCAGAGGGGTATAAACCTTTCCTTAAACCGATCAGACAACCGTTCCATGTAAACAGTGGAACAGAATATCTCCTGGTCGAGTTCTGTCTGCTGCTCAGAGTCGGGACGTATTTACAAGATGTCGGCCTTAAAGCAGAAGTAGACAACAGCAGAGAGTTTCTTTTCTTGTTTTCACTGTCTCTCTTTCATTGCACTTTTTCATATCGTGCTGCAGCTTCATTAAAAAGTGTCACAATAACAGCAAATATTGCACCGATCACACGATCGACGTCCATCTTATGGTAAAACTCGCAGCTGTTCCTTATTATATACTATATATAATATAAAATTATTATATTTTCACTGGTCTCTGTTGGTTTGTTTGTTTGTCTGTTAGCAGGATTATGAAAAAAAAACTACTTGATGGATTTTCATGGAACTTGGTGGAAGGGTTGGGCATATGGAAGAGAAGGAACCATTAAATGTTTCAATTAATTCAACTTTGGCTGCATTGCTATAATAGTTAGGTGTCTTATAAGACAACAGACAGTCAATACACTGCATGTAAATAGTCAGTGGATGAAGGATGAACACTCAAACACACATAAACATGCAAACAGACAGTCTTGTAGGAAGCTTTAGAAGGGTCCACGTCCTCTGAGACCACCTTGTAAGGGGGGGGGGGGGGGGTATGGACTTGGAAAGCTAGGTCTTGATTGACTAAGTGTGCATGTGTGCGTGTGCATGTGTATAGTCACACCAGCATCATCTTTCTCTTCTTCAAAGCTGAGGGCATGGCCATAAACAGAGCTCTGCTTCACTGTGTGTGTGTGTGTGTGTGTGTGTGTGTGTGTGTGTGTGTGTGTGTGTGTGTGTGTGTGTGTGTGTGTGTGTGTGTGTGTGTGTGTGTGTGTGTGTGTGTGTGTGTGTGTGTGTGTGTGTGTCCAGAGGGGTGGGTGTGTGTGTGTGTGTGTGTGTTAAGGTCCAGTGAGTTTGCAGCTGATAAACAAGGCTAGCTAAGCCGCTACAATGGCACAGCCCTGGCCCATGACTCCCTGTTCTTCCACACTCTCACACCCACATGTACATCCACAACCACAACAGGCTGGCCACTGATAAGGAGCGGCCGCTGGCATACACACACCTCACTGTGGCACTTCACCCTTTGTGGACACACAAATGAGTTCGCGCGTACACACAGTCACTCGCTCACACACTGGGTAGAATAAATATCTAATCCAGCTTATAAAATAATGTGACCTTCTCCCATCCGTGGTTTCAGACAGACACAGAATTTCACTCCTCAAAACGATGCAGGGATAGCATTTATCAAGTCAAACCATTAACCCACGCAGCTCTCTCCCAGACACCTGCTGTCCCACCATGTCAAAAAGAACCCTTCACATACAAAGGTATGGAGACAAACCGGCAGAATGCAGTCAGAGGAACAACACCACATTCAGGACACTGAGTGTGCAGGACCAAGTGTGTTTCAGTTAGACGTCGATTAGTGGATTTTATAGGATTTGTCACCCCCTTCATCCCCGCAAACAATTACACACACACACACACATTCATATATATTCAACACTGTCAAAACAAAAAAGAAAGAAAAAAAACTATATTAGAAACTAGATAACTGATGAACTCAAAGTAAAAAAACAAATAAATCTGGAACTAATCAAACCAATCTACGTGGGAGAGATTTACATTTTTTTTTAGCTAATATTTTCCTTCAAAGTCAATGATTCCTGTTGAGAAGCTGATGGTGGAGGCTGCACAGCCCTTCTGCCTCCTATCAGAGTCAAGTTTCACCGATACTGATGGTTTCAACAACAACAAAAAAACGTCCCATCGGAGGCGATTAATCAGTCTGCTTCTAATTTCAGCCATACACAGACAGCAGTCCTGTAACACATGCTGTCTGTGTGAAACATAATCATTACTGGCATTCTAAGAAAGGTGTTGCTTCAACTCAACGGAGAAACTGTATGTTGGCATCAATATTCCATTCACCTCGTTTATATATTATAGATATGTGGACTAAACATGTTAAAAGACAGTGAGAATGGACACATAGATGTAGACTAGTAAAGTGCTCTATTAAAAGATGTGTGTGTCCTCTACTGCTTTCAATATATCATTTTCACAGAGGACAGTTTGACACAAGTACAAGTGTAGGGTTGCAACGGTATGAGATTTCTCACAGTGTGATAACCGTCTCAAGAAATAACACAGTATGACAGAATCACAGTATATGGTATTTCACTATTATTATTACTACAAGTAGTAGTAGTAGTAGTAGTATTTAAGTTGACCCGTGAAGGAATGAAAACAAACACTTTATTATAGTGACATCATGAAGCTATTATTTATGTGGAAATATGAGTAAAAAGTCTCCCTTTGGAAAATAAATCCAATCAGAATGCTGTACATCTCCTGCTGGAAAAGAGATGAGGTAAAATGTCTCTTTAGAAATAAATAAATTAAACTGTACGTCCCTTTGAACATGAATGGAAGAGAAAAAAGTACAGAAAGCTTTTTGACTACTTTCCTGAGATCAGACTATCACAGCAGCATCTGTTTCTGGACGTCTTCTCAGGCAGATGTTAGAATAATAAACAGCATTAATAACCACGATGGAGGAAGGATCACGTCCTTCATGTAAGAGCAGGATTTAACTTACAGTGCAGCTTGTTGAAGAGACAGACGAGGATGTCGCTGCCGGGGGGGATGAGCAAAGTTATATCAACAGCTAACTTTATGATCGACATATACATGGAAACTCTGGGATTGTTTTCACCTGAGCCACATAGTCGTTTGTTTATGGGCGTAAATCTTTACATTGGACAAAAATGAGTGAAATCGTTTTGGTTAAGTTAGAACATTAAAACAGGTAACAGCAATAAAATGTAATCCTATGAGGGAGTGATGCACGTCAACGTAAACCGCCTGTTTTCTCCATTTACAGGCTCATAATGTCATAAAGTGTCTGACGACATGGAGAGGATCCATGCCGAGATGAGGTTCTGTCTGTTTACCTCAATAACTATAAAGAACCTGAAGAAAATGTTTGTGTTGCTTTGGTTTGGACAGAAAATGAACTGACAGATTATGACCGTTTTAGTCCATCATTTGAATGTTCTTTGTTGATGTTCACACGTTTCTTAAAAGTTCTTTAAGTCATGAATGTCTCACTTCTCTCTGCTGAGTGTGTGTGTGTGTGTGTGTGTGTGTGTGTGTGTGTGTGTGTGTGTGTGTGTGTGTGTGTGTGTGTGTGTGTGTGTGTGTGTGTGTGTGTGTGTGTGTGTCAGTGGCTCCTGTTGCGTTGTCTGACAGGCAGTCGAAGAGAAACTGAGATTCTCCATTGTTCTTTTTATTATAAGACTCGTAATAAGATAATATTCATGGTATGATAACCATCAAACTTTACATACTGTGGTAAACCGGTAGCCGCTGCAACCCCACGCAAGTGTGACTAATAGCATTATTGATGGCTGCATTTTATTTAAGTGGCCAAACGTCCAAAATACCCTGAAACCAAAGCAGCTGAAAGAAAATGAGCCATAGTTCATTTTAGAATTTACACCTGTGCTTATCTGCCATGAAAAGGACTTCCTGTACTTACAGTAGGTCTTTAAATGGAGCAGATATCAACATGAGTCCACTACAGTCAAGGCATAGTGGCCACTGATTACATTAGCTTGTTTTGTCCCATTAAAAAAAAACAACGACCAAAAACTGAACTCCACCCCCTGTTGAGCATCAATGGAATTTCTAACAAAGCTCTCAGAAAAGCATTTAATGGTTCAGCAAGCTTTAATGCAAACCAATTCCAGCCTTTATACAGGAGTTACTCAATGCCTGGACACACAGTACCTGCACAAAGCTTTCAAACTATTTGTAGCTCCACAAAACAAAAGGAGATAAGCTGTCAAATTTTATGTAAGAACAAGAGCACAATGCTTTTATGGTGCCTTCCAACACTCAGACGTACCGGCAAAAGAAAAACACACAAAAAAAAAAAAAACACTGTCGTCTTCAAGTAATCCAAGCCACATGTGTAGGCTTGCAGTTTTATAAGAGCCAGTCGATCCATGAAAGCCTCTGTGCTGTGCCAAAAGGGTGACATTAAACTACATTAATGGTAAAGCCAGATGGAGAGAGAGAGAGAGAGAGAGAGAGAGAGAGAGGGAGGCAGAGAGAGCAGAAATAGTAGACAGGAGAGTGAAAAGGAGAAGAGGGAAGGGAATGTGAATGAGAGATCAACTGTACTGCATTCAACACCACACAGTCTCTGAGACTCATTCTGATGGCAGATATACTGGGAGATCACTGCTTTCAAAACTCTCATAAGAACAGAATTACATGCACACTTGGACAATCTCCTCACACACACACGTGCTTCTGTTGCCACTTGTTAATTTTATTTTACCTTTGTGTATATATATATATATAACATTCAGCAACCACTACATTGACTTGTGACTTCGCTACAATTCATTTTTACCCACATTTGGCAGGTCAGCTGTTGTTAATTTCAAGTTCAGCAGTTCATTGACAATAACTTTAACTCCAGGCAATCAATAATTACTATACCAGAATGTTTTATTACATTTAACTCACATAGAATTATCACAAAGAATTACCATGTAGCTCTACCCAGGGTTACAAGCTAAGATGTGTCGACTCCCCCTCAAATGATTCAGGCATTATTTCAAGCAACAGAACCTGCAGTTTTTGAAAATGGCAAAAAAAAATATGCTGCTGTCAATTTCTCTGATGTGAGGATTTGTTGCTTTTCCCCATCTTACATTATAGTGAAGCTGCATACCAGAAGAAAGCTCTTATTAATGTTTGCATAGGAAGAACCATGCACAAACTGGTGGGAGGAGGTGAAACCTAAGACATTGTGAAGGGATGTATAGAGGTGAGAGAGGGAAAAGTGGAGAGGGAGATTGAGTGGAAATGATGCCATTAGCCTAGAACAGCTTGGCTCAACACACGACAGCAAACCAAACCTCCCCCCTTCTCACTCTCCCTCTTGGTCAAAGGGCTAATTTGGCTCCAGTGACTATAAACAACACTTTAAACCCCTGAACATCAACTGGTGGCCCACGGGCCACATCCATCCTGCCAAACCTTCTCATCTGGCGTGCTGAGTATACGTGAATTCAAAAAATGTGCACATCTAACAGCAATAAGCAGTGCAAGAGGCCCAGTTTGTCCTGGGTGTGATCACCAATGAGCTTGTGGACCCCTGGGAATGAGCCAAACAATTCATAATTCTCCTGTTCTATGGAATCAGATTGTTCTCCAACTTCATTTTCTTTAAATTGGACATGACTGGACATCCCCTGCTGACAGCAGTACACTGGTCAGATTACAGGAGGTCACTGTGGAAGTGTTGGAGAGTCACTAATGGCCAGGCCTCAAGCTTTTTTTTTGTTGGGGGGGGCACCCATGGTAACACAGGTTAGGGTAGCCACCATGCTTGCATGAGGAGATTGGCTCACTTGCAGCTCCAGGCAGCCTCATCTAAAGGTTCAGGATTGCGCCTATTTTTCCAATGTGGCATACACAGTTCTCAGCAACATTTGACCTGAAAATGATCTGTGGATCGGCATTTCGGCATCATACAAGCGTTTCACTGAAGTTTCAATGTCTATCTGCAGATTACGGCACAGACATGAAAAGATTTCCAGGTAAGGGCTCTCTCTCTCTCTCTCTCTCTCTCTCTCTGAACAAGGGTAAAGGAAAATCAAATGATCATTATTAATCATTATCAAAATAATTCTTCATCTACAAACACAGGGCTGGCTCCTGGAGATGGGGCCAAAGAAAAAAAAATATTCAAACCCATTTAATATAAGGTCAAACACCAGACCAGACGCAATTTTATCATTAGATGTAGTACTGAACTTAGAGGTCACTCACACTGAGCCCATAAATGGAAGTGTAGTGGCGTCACAATCGAACAGGACAACTTTGACACATTGTGGTTTTGTTTCTCACAACAACCATTCCAGTTAGGTTTTCTTCATCTAAAGTTAAACATCAAAATAATAAATAAAATAGGACATTTCCTCGTGTGACTTGAGAAAAGACGGCAGTGACTAGATTTCTATGCATATGGAAATCGTGCGAGTCGATGAGTTTTCCACTGCTTTTCCCACTCCTGCACCTGTTGAAATGAAATGAAGGGTTTCTATCCACTGAAACACTCAACAGCATTTCATCTGAAAAGGGCACAGGAAATGTCGAGTTTGCATTACAGATAATTGCAGTAAATTTAATAGGGCAAATAAGAGCAGATCAAAACAAGACTTTGTACTAAAGTAGTATTAGCCTTTTATAGGCTGCATAACTTGCACCAGAGCGTTGGTCAGAGATGTATAGCATCACTGTATGCACAACTCTGGTACGTAACACTACTAAAGGTATAGCAGCATCCCTGTGGCACTGAGCTAATCAGCTACCCTGGGGCTCCTGCTAACTAGCCGCATGCTGCTAGCTCTCCCACCTGACAAATACCTGTTCAATAAGGTCGAATGAAATTATACAGGCTTAAGCTTGTATAGACCGGATCACACCCTACTGGCTGTGCTGCACATGCACAAACGTGTGCAAGTTGCAGCAATTCATCAATATCATGCTTTGCTCACACAGACTGTGTGGCATAAGCTTGTCACTTGTGTTTATGTTCATTGGTCAACTGTCATATTGAGTCTCTTGCTAGTATTTGTGTTTGTCTCCTCAGATACTGAAGTGGTTTTTGCTGTTGAGAAAAGACTTCACTCATTCGCTGAACTGTGGGTTTTGTATTGAGCACTAACTCCCTCCTTGGTGAAGGCCTGAGTGCCTGTTCTAGTTAAGTATCTCAATATCATGATGCATTATGAAAATCCAGCGCCCAACAATGTCTGCTTAGAAAAGTTGATGACCCCCTGCTCTAAACAAACCAAAATAAAGGCTAAAAAGTAAGAGGTCCCCCCCTCCAATTCTCCCTGCACTCCTCCAGCTCCTTGTCATATGCACTCAGCTCCCATTTAATGTCCTGCAAATGAAGCGGATTTATTAATGTGTAATTAAGTAATAATCATCACTACATAATGCATGAGAGACTCGAGGGGCTAAGAGCTGAGAGAGAGAGGGAGAGATAGGATAGCGAGGCTGCTGGTGCAGACAGAGGAGATTTCTGCCTCGCCTCGTTAAAGACACACATTAAAAACGGATTAATCCACTGAAATAATATTTTGATAAGAGAGAAGCTGCGCTCTCTCATTTCCTCCTCCTGCTCAGCCCTCCGTTTCTCTAACCCCATCAGCTAGTTTCATGGCCCATCATCGCACCATTAGTCTGTGTTCAATTAAAAGACTGCAATTAGTCGAGTCCTCCCACTGTTAATACGGCCTCGTCACTGAAAAGGCTAGACTGATCAAGTTTATCAGGAGGAGCAGCAATATATGGGCTAATGCTTAGCTATTTGATTAGATTGCCGTATCAGAGACCCTCATATAATAATAATATTAATAATGTAAATATAATATGTAATATTCTGAATAAATTTATATTATGTTTTGTTTTAATTTTCTAAAAATGAGGTTGCATATTAATGAACACGTGTTCATCATTTCATTCTTCATGCTGCCTATAAAATCCAGGACGTACTGACATCACTTTCACCCCTCAGATTTTTTATTTGCTTTTGGGCTGTCCGTGCAATAAATGTCACACTCAGTTAACAGGAAAATGATACAAAAAAATAAAATGTTCACAGTTATAGGATTTATTGAAAGCGTTTTTCAAGAGATTTGGGTTTAAAATCAGTTGAAAGCAGTAAAACCCATCTGAAACAACTGAAATTATGAAAACATGGAGGTCAGAGGTGAATGTAGCACCCTGTCCATTATCCCGCTATTTGGAAAAACTGTAATGAAGAGACAATAAAACACTGTTGTATCATGCATCAGCTATGAATTTCATTTTCCAGATCAGACTTCTCTTAGTTGGTGCAATCAGTGGGAGATGGATGAGGTGGGACTGTTATTGTTTTGGCGTGCCTGGCTGGTCAGTAAGCCAGGCAGCCAGTCAGAGTTGGGTGAGCAGGTGAAAGACAGAAGAACATGAAAACACAGATAATCCCCAGCGATGCTCACCTCGTCCTGGCCTCCAGCGCTCCCCTGCCTCCCTCCTGCCCAATCACCTGCTGTGTGCCACTGAGCTGCTTCAGAACACCCCTCCTCCCTCCTCCCTCCTCTCTCCCCTTTACCCTTCAACCCCTCTTTCTCCACCATCCCTATCTCTCTCTCCTCCATCCCTCTCTCAATCTTCCCCCAATGCCACATCTTGCCAAGCTGTCAGTGGGGCAAGGTGTGAAGGGGAGATAGCAACACGCATGTACAAACACAGATGCATGAGTACACATACACAAAACACATGGTGCTTGCACAAGCTAGACCACAAGGGCTGTGTTACCTTTGCTGCACACACACACACACACACACACACACACACACACACACACACACACACACACACACACACACACACACACACACACACACACACACACACACACACACACACACACACAGACATCTGCCTCAGCTTTGCTTTGCTCTGGTTCGCTTGGCTACCTGACCAGAGCTAAGCTCTGGTTATCCAGGCTGCCTTAGTGACACACATGCTCACACATAGAGACACACAAGTGTGCATGTCCAAAATACATGCAGACACAAGAATGCAGATCGTGCAAGCATGAGCATGAACACACCGAACAGCAGTGGACAGATTCACTGGTGCACAACAGCTGATTTGTTCACTGAAAAACTGCACCAAGAATTGCCAACAACGCAGCAGGAGGCCATAACAACCACGTTCAACCACGTCTTACACACAGTGATTCAGTGGGAATCAATACTCATACAATACCACTGTAAACAAATGCTGGAAGAGTAAGAGCTGATTTTTCATGAAGACGATCATTTTAATGTGATGAAAATAAACTCATATTGCTGCTGTAACAACGTCACACCACAACAGCAACAACAAGCGAAGTGAAAGTGACGTTGGTACCAGCTCTACAGCGGAGGAGTTTGTTCCAAACAGAGGAGCAACTTCAGTGGTTTGGTTACAAAAGATCAGAAGTACAACAAACCACTGTGATTTATAAGAAGTGAAGAAGACTCAGCAAAAGGTGCAACTCTACTATATTCCATCACCTCAAGCAGAAGCGGCTGAGTGTGAGGAGAATTTAACAGCTAATGTGAGTCAGTGCTTTGTCATGTCGGCAAGAATATCATTACCTCAAAAATACCATGATAAATCATCATATTATTTTAGGGCTGGTCTCCCACCCGTATTTTACATAGTTGTTTTTTTGTGGCTATTTTAATGCCAGTTCTTTATAATGTCTAAAAGTATAAACAAAGACGAGAAACAATGATAAAGGTCAAATTCTAACCCAAGACCACAAATCAGATTTCATTCTAGCACTTTCTCCAAAATACACATTAAAAAAAAAAAAGTAAAAAGCATCCAAAACTAGTTCGAATTTGGGGGACTCGTTACTTTTAAATTCACAAGTTCTGTTCCTGATTACAAAAAGCACTTATTCTTTTAACATCAAGTTAAATTTGAATATAGATTTTAAGCTGCGTATATATAAGGTGAATCCAGCTGTGCAGTGTTCTTGAGGAGGCTGTCGGCTGTCACAGTACACTGTAAATCAGCTGCTTCTTTCATTTATTTTCCTGTCCATGATAAATGATGTTACCACCACAAACATACCCAAAGCTAACACATTGACACACATTTCCAGTACATGTGTGGCATAGCGTGTCCTACTATTGACAAAATGATCCCACCCGACCTCTGATGAAACATT
The DNA here is from genome assembly GCA_037577475.1 of Chaunax sp. Z400. Taxonomy (NCBI): domain Eukaryota; kingdom Metazoa; phylum Chordata; class Actinopteri; order Lophiiformes; family Chaunacidae; genus Chaunax; species Chaunax sp. Z400. The sequence continues at coordinate 26,473,282 of CM075186.1, forward strand.
CTACAGGGGCTGAAAGCCGCCAATTAAAATCACTCTGCTGATCAAACTTAACACCCAGTTTGTCAGAAATCAGCTTGTTTCCCAGACAGTCACATACAGGGAAGGCCTGTGTGGTGGAAGAAATGGGGGAGGGGGTGGTAACCACATGGTCAGCCCATCCTGTTGCCCATCTGGGTCCCATAAAGGAAACATGGAGCCCAAGGCCACCACATGCCCTCATGTATGATGCCCACTCACCCATGCACTGCAATGTATATTATTTTATAGTAACAGGGCAGACCGAGTCTTCCTTGATTAAAATTTTTTTTTTTTAAATTGCAGCTTTGTGTCTTAAAAATTTTCATCCTATAAATTTTGACTGATCTTTGTTAGGAAAATTAATCTGTAAATTCCAGACATGGTCCTCATGTGCCTCAACCGTTTACAGCCAGGACATATTTTTAGAGGTGAAGGGGATCCTGAAAACCTGAAAAATCCCCAAAATTATTCTAAAATCAATAATTAAATAAATTCATGTTCAATGTCCTAATTAGGACAATTTCAACAAGTCAAGAGAAGAGAAGAAATTAAAATTCAATTTTCATCATTATATTTGAAAGGAAAGATTGACTATGAAGACGTAGGGCGCAGATAGGGGTTCGATTCCCGCTCACGGCCCGTTTTGCGGCATGTCTACCCCCCACTCTCTCTCCCTATTTCCTGTCGGATATGTTCAGCTTTCCTAACCCGTTAAAGGCAAAGGCAAGAAAAAGATTATAGAGACATAATGCAGAGGCTTAGTGTCTAGATTTGGGGTCAAGCAGCAGTGACATTCACTGCATCATAACACGGGAATAATCCCGATTACATGGACCCACCAACCCAATGAATTACAAATTGAAGTGAAAGCATACGCCAGGCTATCAGAAAAACGATACACCAGTGTATCATCATTCAAGCTTCTGACAGTGGGGCTGCTAATTGAAAACAATTAGCCAGCGGACCGAGAAATTAAGCTACAGCTCTCTGAAAGCTTATTTCTGATATTGATAGGACCACTTCAAACATTCTGTAGGCGGTAAAACTTCACTAAACCCTTTATTCCACATTTTAATCAATTTAACATTGTTGTGTCCAAACAAAAACAATGAGCCCTGCTGTAAAAGTGAGGTAACACTAACTGTGCGGCAAGAAAAGGTGATTTCCCTCTGTTGTAAAACGACACAGAGTTCTTTCAACTCTTTGGTAAAATATCAAATTAAATTAGCAAACAGGCACAAGAGTTGGGGGATGAAATTTCCGTCATTGTTTCGGTCGCGTTGGTTCTTTGCTCACACCTGAGCCAAGTGTCCGTGTGTCAAGTGTTTCTTACCTTTGACGGAGCGAGGTTTGGCCTGTTTTCGTCTGGACATCTCTGGACTCGAACTCTTCTTTAATTGTAATACTCAGATTGGTTTTGTTCCGTTCCGTGTTTTCAGCTAACCATACAGGCGGACACAGTCCGGTTACCCTTCCTCCTCCTCCTCCACTTCGCTGCTGCTCCTCCGCCTGTTGCAATGCGGCAGCTTCGGTCTCAAACGGCCACAACAAACCAAACACACCGGCAGTGAAGCGGCTTTGAGGCGATACTTGCTTCTTCTGATGCGTTTTCTTCCGCAATGGCCGCTGGGGCTCGCGCAACCTGTAGAGTAAACGGGAATAACTTGCCGTCGGTATACCTTGACGTTCGCAACAGCGTGCCGCGACGCTGACAGCCCTGCTTTTCGCTTTCCCGTGTTTCCCCCCGCACGCGTTCTGCTTTCTCCAGCGCTGCCCGGGCGCTCGTGCCGCTCTGATTCTTCTAGCACTCGCGGACCGGGATCGCGAGCTACCAGCCACGCGCGCGGCAAACACCTGAGCGGGTCCCGTGCGGTATTGAGTAGAAGTGACAGCGGCAACCGTCCGAGTGTGAAGTGGCGGTGCCACAGCAGTACGTGACGGTCCAGGTGATGAAAAGCGACCGAGAATGTTCGGGGAATTTGCTTAAAAATAAAAAGCGGCTTCTTCCGCTGCGCTCCTCGCGTCTTCGTAGGAGCTTATTTAGTTTACCTAAACTATTTCAGTCTGTTTTGTAATTGTTTTCCCTCCAGGAAAGCGGCACCGACCCGAACCGACCAGCCTCCTGTGTTCCGTCCCGCTATTCTACACTAGGCTATGGTGGTGGTGGTCTGGTGGCATGGATATTGCGCTCTTCCCCTGCATCTCCACCCCGAGGGGAATATTGCTTTTGGTCCACGCTTTCTTTTTGTTAATATTTCTCAATGCCTTGCCGGCGTTATTAATAGCAGCCTAATATTTCTAGCAGTCTAACCCTTCGCTAGCCTCTGTCTCCCTGCTTTTTCTTTGTCCTGACTCTGGCTACCAGTCTCCCTCCTCCTCCTCTGCCTGCCTCTGCTGGCGGGGCTGCGGCGCAGACACACATAATAAAGCCAAGGCAGGCAGTGCTTGGCTGGAAATGTAGCCGCGTCCCAGCAGGGGGATGTGAGAGAAGGGTCCCGGCGGGGGAGCGCTCTGATCCCGCAGGGAGCAGCTCGGCACAGCCCGGGTTGGCTGAGGCAGAGAGGCAGGAGAGAGGCAGGCTGGGTGGACGGAGAGGGGGGAGGTAGAGAGGAGAGTTATGCAACAGCGCCTAGCTGTGGCCAATTCATACAACTACACAAGGGGCTCTGAGAATACAGAGGATGGAGGCAGAGGGAAAATATGGACTTGGATTGTAGTTGGATGTGGAAGAGGCTTAAAAGTTGAAAGGTTTAGTTTAACAAACACAATGAGTGTTGTTGAACACCACAAGATATTAAAGTATTATGTCGCCTGGTGCTTTGGCACATTGTTGTAACCCTTGTGTTGTGTTAAAGGTCAAAAACCACCCATCACCAAGTCAGCCATCTTTATTCAACATGAAATGTGATGACTTTTCCGAAAGTGACCCAAACATTGCAGAAAGTTGAACATTGAATTGGTTCATATTTTCATGTGAGCTGTACACCACCAGGGTACAAAGATTGTTGGCAATTAATGTCATTGTTTCCTTTCAATAAGATGCATTGAAAAATGACTTGGTGCACAAACACTATCTCTTGATAAAAAATAATGTTCACATCAATGCAGTGTCTTTAGTAATAAAAACAATTATACTGAACCTCTATTTTACCAAAGGAACCAATTATGACTGGTGTGTTGTACTAAAATAAGTGGTGTCTTTCTGCACTCTGAAGAAACCAGTTTGTGATGAATGACAGGTTGTGTCTTCATGCTAAATATAGATTTGGGGTTTAAAACTCAATTTAAATGCTTTCATTTATGGGATTAGTAAAGGTGAGTCATTTTCTCCCCTCAGGACAAGGTTAGGACCACATACATGAGAGGAGGATGAGGATATCAACCAGAAGTGTCACAACATGTCACTGTCATAGCAATGACAGTCTTTCCTCTCGCTGTGTTGAACATTCTGCTACCTTTAATAGAATTCTCCTCTCTTGTGTGGATTAACTAGTTAGGTCACTGCAAGCTGTGACACAAAGTCTGAATTTTTAAATACTCATTTGTATTTATGCAAAAGAAAATCAGAATTTCCAAAACAGCCGTCTACAACCGGCAATGAAAAAATACCAATTGATTTACCAATAGAATACAATAGATTTAAGGTTATGCTCTTGATTTCAATCTTTTGGCTCATCATATTTTTTACAATATTTTCACACCAGAAGTTGATTAAAACACATTTCCTGGAATTTCCTTGTGCTTCATGGAAATTTACCTAAAATGTGTACAGCTGTTGGATGGAAGCATACTTACAGCTGTAGCTCACAAATGAGGCCAATAGAAATGAATACATTGCCCTCTAATGCATGACGTTTTGTTGTCTGGAGCAAGTTGTAGCACACACCGTCACCTAAATACACACACATTTTATTTGGGGGTCACTTATGGGCTCCCAAAGATTTCACACGTCCCCCTGCAATCCCAGTGGAGACAAGTTCAAATTTGATGTCCTTGCAGAGTCATTTCATATTTAGTCATTGCATCCAGGAATTAAGAATAAGATTAAAGGCAGTGATAGAAATAATGAGCTTGCAGGAAATAAAGGCATGGATTCACCCTCTAATGGTCCATCCCCTCCATTACATTTCTTCACAGGATTTGAGCACAGTTTTGGAAAGTCGGACATATTTCATCTAGAGACATTCCCCATTTCTTCATCATTCCCCTCATTCATATTGGATTCAATCATTTAGGCCAGTGTCTCACTGGATTAGTTTAAGCCTATTCATTTAGGCTGAGCAGAACCTATCCGTGCGAAATGAACATTTTCCGCACTTTAGATCGAGACCACATGAATTGGCTGTTTCTATCCAGTCACAGACCTCTGTGTTGCAGCGATGTGCCATCAAATGTTTAAAATCTGCTGAGCCAGAAAATACCTCTGTGTCCTCCGTTTCCCCTTTCTATGGTCCTTGGGGCACGTCCCTCCAAGACTGAACCATTTCTCTTTTTTTTAGCAACGTTGGAAGAAGGCACTTTTTGTCACAATGAAAATAAACCATTTGACTTACTGTATAAACAAAATTTAATTAGACACACCAGGGTGTACGTGTGTGTGTCTGATTGTGTCTCTTCTTCAAAGCTCCTTTATTTCCAGTAAAGAAAAGAGGGACATGTCTGTGGACAATATAAAGCAGACAAAGAGGGGAAAAATGAAAATCACTGGGTGCTTTGTTCTTCACACTCTGCTCCAACTGAGCGCTCTCTGACTGCAGCTGAGCTTTTCCATGTTCTCTCTCTCTCTCTCTCTCTCTCTCTGTCTCTCTCTCTCTCCCCCCTCTCTCTCTCTCTCTGGTTGTCATGGATAACTGGGTAACGTGGAGCTCCCTGTGTTGACCAGCAGGACCACTGCTCTCCGCAGATTGAGCCTCCCTGCCCCCCACACCACCCCATCCTCCCATGAAGAGACAGAGCAGCCTTTAAGATTGACCCCCTGATGGGTTCAGGAAAGTAGGGGGCCCTTGTCTTCGTGCCCTCCCCCTTGTCCCCCAACCCTTTCTGTCTCTCTCAGCCTCACCTTCCAACCTTCACCTCTCCCTCCCTGTGCACGCAAGAAGACCCGTGTGTACATTTCTGTGTGTATGTGTGTGTTTGTGCATGTGCATAGCTCCCCAGTGTGACTGCCACTGGCATGGAGGGGCAAAAGCCCTCACACAGTGGTTGGTCCCTCCCCCATGCCTCTCCCTCCTCCTCGTTTCAGCCGGTAAATACAAAGAGTGGGAAAAAAAGCCCACATTACAAGCTCCTTAAGGGTCAAGGACAGGCCCCAGTCTGAATAGCTTCTAAGAGTTGTATTGTTGAATCACATAGCTGGCGATTACACCCTCTGTCATCTCCGAGCGGATTTGGCTTTTTTATACACATAACAAGAGAACATCAAGTATCAGCTATTGAATAAGTCTGCCAACAGACATGTGGTGTGAATTGACACAGACAGGACATCCTGTAGAATTATAGACCCAAAATAGGGATTTGGCTTAAATATTTCATACCTTAACAGCAGGCTGTTTTACAATGATGTGGAATGTGAGATTATGACAGAAAAAAGGTACCAGAAGTTTGTCTGTTTTCATAAATACATTCCTTAAATGTAGCTGTGGTGAAACGATGTCATTACAAAAACTACCTTCTAGCTTTGACTTACTCGTGTTTGTCATCATGTCTGATGAAGTTTGAAGCATTAATACTTTTTTTTTCCAAAAAGCAGTGTCTGTATCATAATTATTTGCAACATATTGTACTGAGGCTAGTATATGCAGAAGAAGAGGGAAAAAGAGACTTCAGCTCCTTTTCTGTGAATATTTGTATAATATTTATTCTGTTCTTCTGCTGTGAGAACATTTCATCATTTGAATCAATTGTAGCCCAAACATTTTCAACTCTGCTCTTTGCAAATGGAATGATTCTTCTGCCTTCATCAGTCCGTGACCTTCAGCACACAGTGGAGTGGTTTGCAGCTGCACACTTTTAATGACAGCTAAATGTCTTTGCTACCTCTGGCTCTCTTAGTTTTCATTATTGTATAATTTATTTTTTCTTCCTCGTCATGCACTTCTGCGTTGATGCATGCTTTAAGGTTAGCATCTTCCTAAATTGTATGAAAACCACAGTTGATTGGTGGATTAGTGGACAAATGTAGATTTGTAGGTTTTATGACTTATAACATCCTTTTCATTGACTTTCTCTTCCCTTCAGTCCCTCCCATCATCTTCTATGTTGTGATATTTAATGAGGTGGAAGTCTGATAAATAATAAAGAAAACAGAGGTTACATCTTAGCTTGCAGTATCACTGCTCAGTGGGAAGGGAACCTGGAATAAAGGAAGCATGAACTTGGTATGTGATAAGACCAAAACTGTCTTTTTTAAATTGAAGCGTCAGATGAGCCTTATCACAGTTAAACCAACCACAAGGACCCTCACTTCCTCATCAACTTTAGAAGGAAGATTTTCATTTTGATAAAATAGAAAAACAAAATCTGACATTGACATTAAAAGATGAAAAAAAACAATAGAATGAATCCAAGTGTTGCCAGTGTGCCATTATGTGCACAAGGCACAGCAGCTTAATTTCTTTAATTGAATCTCCCGACAGGCCAGGATCTAATGTTACAAATATTATGTGCTCTTCTACACATCCAAAAGGTCATAAAAACAGTCCAGGTTCATACAGTGAAATAGTTTGGAGCCGAACTCCTGATAAATCCTGACACACCACTAAAGGTGAGATCAAATGTCCATTCAGTTATGAGTCTAATTTGTTTTGCTGGGTGGATACTAATGTTCATGTGGATTGGGATGGTATCAGAGCCGATCTGTGTGTCAGTAGTGTGCAACAAGTAGAGTGTAAGCGCATAATGAACCAGCCAGTGGAGGCACACCTTTATCTGAATAATGCAGCCTTTATATAGTAGGAAAATATACTGCACCATTGACTTTAGAGCAGGTTTTTGTGGTCAATGGTTCAGTCACATTCTGCTGCTTTAAAACGGCAATGTGCCAACAATCCATCTGGCCACACCTCATTTTAAGTCCAACACTCCCATGGGCACACAGATGGACACAAGTACTTTAACAACATGGACACTAGGAGTGAAAATGACAATGGTTTCTGTCAGACACTAGCAATGGCACCACTTTGCACTGGGCAGAAGATTTAGCCCATTGTACATATCTCAGAAGGCTTATGAATATGGCCATTCTCATCCAGTGTAAATACTTTAGCTTCAAGACTGGATCAGAAGAATGTGTTCATTTCAAGCACACCACAACCTCTAACCTGCATTTATTAAGCTGTCATTGCTGACAGGTGAAAACAAGAAACTGGCAACACCATCTGTCACAGAGGCAGCACACAATTTCTGCAGCCATCTACATCTCAACAGTACTGTTCGCAGTGCAGGGTTGGACGTTTCAAATTGGGAGATAACTGGGAAAAAAAACCAAAAATAGAGAGGTTATAAGAAAAGGCTAGTGGTTTATGATAGGCTTAGCTGGTTAGTTAGCAGTAATAAATAACTACTTTATCTTTAAAAGAATTACATATAAATTTAATGATAAAATGTATTTACAAGGGTTGCATTGTTTTATGAAGAATTGTATCCTAACATGTAGGTGCTGTATGCAAAAATACAGATATTTGGTCCTGTGAAAAATGTCTAAACATTACTTTTTCTGAACGACAGCATCTGAACTGTTTGCATGGACACACACTGAGGGAGAAATGTGCAAAAACTCAAAACATGAGACATCAAGGTTTTGATAGACAGAGTGATGCACATGACACCCACTGTTATGCCAGCAGAGTGAAATGAAACCAGTGACACAGTGCAGCATGGTGAGCATTTTTACCAGCCCCATTACAAGCAAAGCCTGCTGAATGCAGAGCCGGGGTCACACACTGCTCAGAGCTGGACTCAGGGTCTCTACATCAGCGTGAACCTGCACAATAACTACATGTGTTTCATAAATTCTCTCTCCAATGTTCCAACACACACATTCTCACTCTATCCATCTCCCGGGTATCAAAGCCTTGATATTCCTGAGGTAAGGAGATAGTGCGGTCTATTCTCCGTGCCCTCTCACAGCCCTCCCAAACATTGGCCCATTGAGCTGCTTGCTTGCCAGCCATTAGTGGATACAGTTCATGTTATTTTTATGGAGCCTAAAGTGCAATCTCTCCCTCTCTCTCTCAGTCTTCTACTGTGTTGAACTCTTGCCAGCTCCACTAGGTTTCCCCTCTGCAGACAACACTGCTCCATCTCGTTGCTTTGCCCTAGATATCAGCTATTTTTACATGGAATAATTAGACACATAACTGATTTAAATACTGCAAAGCCTCATTCTTTTGTCTCCACTTAATGTGGGCTTCATGCACAATGGCAAAGTTTGCACAGGTGCGTGTAGATGCATTTATATGGTTGTGTATGTTCCTAATTAATTGGCTTTTTTATGCAGGCAGAGTTCACTGGTGCTATTATATCTGCATTACAATTATAATATATGAAATATCTGCATTAGTCCAAACTAAATTTAATTTGTGGATTTGTAGATGCATGTGTGTGTGTGTGTGTGTGTGTGTGTGTGTGTGTGTGTGCAGTTACTTCTACAGGGAAGAGATCAACATTACTTCTCATATTTGTTTTTGGTATTTGTTAAGCCTGTTATCATATTTGCACCACACATTTTCAATGAGGGCAGGTCTGGACTGCAGGCTGGCCAGTCTAATGTCCAGAGCACACTTACACAGATGTGCATGTTACCCATGCCATGGATACTAACACACCCCATACCATCACAGATGCTGGCTTTTGAACTTTGTGCTGGTAACAAGCTGGATGGACCTTCTCCTCTTTAACCCGCAGGACACAACTTCCTCTTCCACTTTGCGTCAGTCTATCTCAGATGAACTCGGGTCCAGAGAAGTCGGCAGCATTTCTGAAGGTTGTTATTTTCCAACAACACTGATGGATGGCTGACTCCAGTAACGAAAGTCACAAACTGCGGCCAAAACAGTTGGAAAATGAGCTAAAATATAAGTTTTTTCTTACAGTGGCCGCCCAAGCAAACGCCTTCCTCTGACGTTACCCCTCTCATTATTTAGTGATTATAACATTGGCTGTTTTTGTAATTTTTCATAGAGTTGAATAAATGTATTAAACAAGCCTTGCTTTTGCAGTGCGTTTTCCTGATGTGTTGTGTTGTGGTATTTGCAGCGTGTTCTCCAAATGCTGCGCATGTGTTGTCAAATTGATGAAGATGTTTCCTTTATTTGCTTGTGTTTTGCCTATTTGCATGTGTTCTCTTCAGCTGCAGCGCATTTGCCCCTGTCAGCCACCGTACTTTATTAGAGAGCTTCGTCACACGGTGCAACGACAATCACCTGAAGCTCAATATCAGCAAACCAAAGAGCTTTTGTTGGATTACAATGCTTCAAATATAGATGTTGTTGCAAAAAACCTGCAAATTCTTACAAATGGTTGCTTTACATACATTTTAAACCCACAGCACAGAAAAGCTACACAATCAGCAAAGAAAATTGCAAAATAAGGGTGTGCTTCCCTGGGATGGTCCTCCTCACCTTTAAAAATGCTGCTTTTTAAATAGCACTGTGTACTCATTACAATCTCTATAAGCTGTGTCCTCTACTATTTATCCAACATAATCCAAAAATGATAAGGGCTGAGTTGAACAAAAGGTTGCCTTCGTGTATTTCTGTATGCTTATATACATAAGTTTAGTCAGGAGGGAGAGCTCCATAGACGTTTTGGGCCCTGGGTTTCACATCTAATGCAACAAGCTGCCCTGATTCTCTGGTAAAGCTGGTTGTAATAAAAATATAAAAACTACAATATGGGAGGCACAGACATACGTTCATCATGTTTTCTTAGTGTTTCATTTATTGACATGATGAACCAAGGAGTTCATCATGCCACCCACCCCCTGTCCTAAGCCTTGGCTTTCTCCCTACACACCTTTCTACGATTTAAGAGAAATGTATCTGGATAAAAACTGTTATTAGTGTTCACCAAATAAATCTGCTCAGTTCTTGGTTCAGCCAAATGAATTAAAGAACCACCTCTTTGTTCAGTTTTTAACACAAAGAGTGAGAGTAGTGTGTGTGTGTGTGTGTGTGTGTGTGTGTGTGTGTGTGTGTGTGTGTGTGTGTGTGTGTGTGTGTGTGTGTGTGTGTGTGTGTGTGTGTGTGTGTGTACAGCTCGTATGCGCACATACAATGACATGTTTATATTCCTGCCTGCCTCAGTCATGAGGGGTTGTTAAAAAGAGAAACTGTGAACAGTGCTACGTGACAGGACCACACGACAAACCAAATCAACTTTCTTTCAGTCTCTTTCTTTTGTCATATTCTCTGCTCTCACTGAGTGCTTGGTTCCAAACAATGCCGCGCTTCCCTCGATGATATTTCTCCGTAGGGAACCCACCCCCTTCTTCCTAATTTCCAGAAACAGAAAAGAGTTCAGTTAAAGAACGTCATTAGTGCCAGGCCATTTTCTGTTTTCTTCCTCTCTGAAGAAAAAGGAAATGTTATCTGTGATGGACAAACTTAACCCAATTAAGATCTGGTGGGGCGTTGGGGCTTGGTTTGGGACACAGCTGGTGCTGCCAGCTTGCCAACCAGGAACAGAGCCAGCCAGTCAGCCAGACAACCAGCCAGGCAAGCACACATGTAGTCAGCCACCCTCACATTTAGTCAGCCAGTAAAACAGTCAGCTGCCTGCTCAGTACACCTAAACAGACATCCAGCCAGCCAAACAGTTAGTTAGTGTTCTGTTAGGTAGCCAACCTATTAGACTGGTAGCCTCTTTCTCCTGTGGAGGGATTTTGACTTCTGTTTAAAATCTGGCTTTTTGTTCTTGTTCTTGTTGTGAGGCTGGTCTCCATTATAATAGTTACATAGCTCTATATATTGAATTTACACAGTGTATCTGTATACATGTACGTATCCCAAACGTTTGCAGGAACAGTAAAGGTTCTCATAAGGAAGGTGTGAGAATGTTAAGTATTGAGAAATGTTCATTTGCATCACTGTTTTTGAGAGACAATTCTGATAGAATTACTACTTTTACAGTTACTGTTCTTTATCTCTCCTTTTCATTCATCTCCAATACATGCTTCATGTATGCCAATATTTATTTGATCAGTCTATATTAATTGCACTTTTTTCCACTTTGCCTTTTGGCCTCTCAAAGGCATCAGCTGTTTGTCTGTCTGGATATTCTTATCTTTTCTGTGGATGAAAACACTTACAGTATATCCAGCATGCGTGACAAATTCTGGAGAACTTCCTTTACTGGCTCTCCACTAAAGCTGAAAATTCCCCGTCTGCCACCGCCTCCTTCCCGGTGTTTGTTGTGTCAGAAAATAAGAAGGATGTGACTGAGGTCAGTGCAGTAGCAGAATGGCCCATGCTAACATTTTCTAGAATTTGCTCCTTTTACACATGACTTGTGTCTCTGGAGGTTGAGAGAGAGCTTCCTCCATCCCCCGCTCCTATGATCCCCGTCTACAGCTCATTGTGGAGTGGAATGTGATGGACATGGGCATTGGAGCTGTCCTCTCTCATTACATGCTCCATCTTTAGACAGAGAGGCTGCTGAATATGTGGATATTTGGCTGTCCTGCCTCCTCTAACTGTTCCTCATGTCTGGCCCCTGGTCTGACATCTCCTGGACCTTATCACAGGGTTGCCCCTCTGAAAGTAACACCACCATCCTTGCTGTAGTGGATAGATTTTGTAAGATGTTTCATTTTATTCCTCCACCTAAACTGCCCTCCATCAAAGAAACTGCAAAAGTAGAGTTTGTCCCATGTTTTCAGTCAACATGGTTTCCCCACAGATGTAGCATGAGATCGGACTCCCAACTCCGTTTTCCAGTTTTGGAAGGTAATCTGCTCTCATCTTGGTGCCACTGTCAGTCGGTCCTGTGGGCAGCATCTTCTGGTCCAAAGGCCAGAAGGAGTGTCTCAACAAGGAACTGGAGGCAGTTCAGCGCTGCCTTGTCTAACCAGAATCTGGAGCGAATCGGAGCGAACACTTCATTAGGGTATAGTCAAATCCCAACCTCCTGTGTTGCTCTGTGTCTGGTTTCCTGTCCTTTCACTGTGCCTATGGAGACAGAGGTCAGTGTTCCCTTGGCTCAGGCCCTCATCTGTTGGTATTGATGCATCTGATGCATGGAGTGAAGCGTTTGGGTTTCCTTTCCCTGTTTCCAACCTGACTAATCTGGTGGCTGTGTGACTCATGCTTCCCAGATCTTGGAATATTTATCCGATGTTACTAGTGGCTCCAGTCAAGCCTGTGGAGGACTTTCTTAGAAGGTCCATGGAGAAGGGACATATTTTTAAAGAGGACAAAACATTTGTGGTAAATGGAAAAACATTTTTGTTCGACCTATGCATTTCATGCTTTGGCAACCATGCTGTCGACAGACTGACCTCAATTTAATGAATAAGGGTACTTCTTTTTTTCAAAGTGAGTCTGAGCATGGCCTTACAATGGAGTCATGCTGCAATAGTAATGATTCATGGTCATTAACTGCTCTTATGTGTACATGTTAAGATAATAGTAAGGCCCCATGTCTCATAAAGGTCTGAGTTCTCTTTGGAGCTCTTCATTTTTCTCTGTAGGCCTTTGTTGGCAAAACATTTCTTTAAAACCATGACTCAGCAGAATGAAGGCTCAGAGGGCTAAAGGGAATTTTATGTTATTTATTGGCCGCATGATGATCATCTGTTAAATTCTATGTCTGCCTGTAATCCAATGGTGTCATTTCTGAAATGGAGCATTTGCAAATTTACCAACAGACAAAAGATCACTTGTCATATGCAAATGTGTAATGAGACTGAGACATCATCACCACATACTTCAGAGTGCACACCCCACATATGCAACCAAACACACACACACACACACACACACACAGCAGCATATTTCAAAATCATCAAACCTGCTTCCCCTGGTGCCACACCTCACACTGGCACACGCACAAACACACTCACCCCATGATCCGTACGCACATGCCAGATACACACTCCAGCAGCCAAACATGTTGATAATTAGAGCCTTGTTATTGGAAGGTGTTATGACAACAATTAACACCCTAATGTGTGTATGTATGTATGTGTATGTATGTGTGTGTGTGTGTGTGTGTGTGTGTGTGTGTGTGTGTGTGTGTGTGTGTGTGTGTGTGTGTGTGTGTGTGTGATGGTGGTGGTCGGAGGGAAAGCACTGGTTGTCATGTGTGTGTGTGTGTGCAAGTTTTCACTTGATGCTGGTTGGTGAGGACACACACACACACACACACACACACACACACACACACACACACACACACACACACACGCACAGAGTGAGTGTTCTATGTAACAATGAAACAGTTTCCTAGTTTGATGAAGTTCCTGTGAATTCTGACACAATGGCAGCATGAACACTTGGAGTGATAAATTCTGATTGATATCCAGCAGAGGAAGGGGAGGAGGGACGGGGGAGGGTGGTGGTGTGGGGGAACAAGGTAGAGGAGGAGATGATCAGGTGAAAGAGGATGTAACAACAGGGGAGATGAGGAGATACAGGGGTGTAGCCGGACCATGTAGAGAATGATGGAGGAGGAGAGAGAATTTATTTTCAATCACATATTTGCTCTCTGTTCTCCTTTTTTATCCAGTTTTGGCCCAGATGGCTTGAGCCTTCTGACAAAGTCAATGCAAATGACAAATTAATTACTCAAGAGGCGAGGAGGTGGATGAGGAACGACAGTACTGACAGACAGAGGTGGGAAAACGGAAGGAACGGTGCTGACAAGATGGGAAAGGAGAGGAGAGGATGGGAGAAGGAGAAGAAAATGGGAGGGGGGGTGTCCGTGTCACAGATATTCTGTTCATCATTATCTGTTTCTATATGTATCTATTTTAATATTTTGAAATTTTTCAATTCTGGCAAAATTAAAAATAAACGACAATTAAGAATTTCATTATTAGTTTGATAGTAATTCAAGAAAAACAATATTTCACTAATGGCGGTTTTCTTCAGGATCTAGTTCCAAAATTTGAAAATTTGGCTCCTTCCATGGCACATGCCCCACCCTTCCACCCAGGGTCATGGTAATCAGTCAAATAGTTTCTGTGTAACTGACACAAACGATTCAAAAAGTCTTGCAATGTTCAAAAAAGTAGAGAAAATACTCCAATATGTATCCAGATCCACTCCAAAATTTTATTGGTTCTTCATTGTCATATGAAAATCTGTTGAGAAGTTTTCGTTAATCCTGCTAACAAACAGACAAACAAACAAACAAAGAAATAAACAAACACAAAATACCAGTGAACACATAAACTCTTTGGCGGAGGGAAAAACCCTTCAGTGAATAACTTCAGTCATGACTGTAGGAAACTTGAACAAGCAGTATGACACCATTGTTCTACCCACAAACAGCTCTCTGTCACAAACAGTGTCCAAACACAGAGTGTGTGTGTGCAGGCTGGTGTAATGAGGTGGAGACAGTTGTCCATTACTTCCTGAGTTGATGGGCTCCTCACAGCAGTGAACCCACAGCTGGAAGAGAGGCGGAGGAGGCACCAACAAGGAGAGAATACCAGACACATGCAAAAATATTCACCCCCCGTGTGTTTGTGTCTTTGACTCCCACTCTAACTTAATAATATCAATAATAATAATAATAATAAACAGCACTTATACAGCAGGTTTCCCAGAAGTTAATAATTGCTATCACACAGAAAAGTACATTAAATGGTAAAAATTTAACCTTTATGACACCATAAACTGTACTGAAGCAGTGGTTCCTGTTATAGATGTTTAAATGAGCTTGAAGTTAGATTTCAGAAGATTAAAAGAACAGTCAACCCAAAAATAAAAATCAAGCCATTATTTATGACCTTGTGGACACACACACACACACACACCCCCGGATCACAAAGGCAACAACCATTAATTTGTACAAAAATAATTTTTCTGTACGGCTAAAGGGTGAATAAAGTTGTAAAATTTGCCTCTGATATTTGATATGAACAGGACTGCATGAAAGCCTACAAAATTAAGTATTTTTACTGTTGCTCATTATATTTCACTAATGGTGGATTTCTTCAGTATCTTTTGAAGATACGTCAGATTTGACATCAAACTGAATCAACACAGATCATGGCTCCAGATCAGACTGATGTGTGCTAGATCTTATGGGGATGTCATTGTGTAATTTTTGTCCAAACATTGTAGACATTATACATACAAGTTAGAAGCTAAAGTCTTGTAGTTGGCCCTGTCGCACAATGGTAAAGAAACAAAAATTCAGAATCCAGATGATGATCCGAATCACCACCAAAAGCTAATGGATTGTTCCCTGGGCCATAGCTCTCCAAAAAATGTCATTAAATTCCGTTCAGAACTTTTTGAGTCATTCTGCAAACAGACAGACAGACAGACAGTAGTCAGTTTAACAGGACATGGGTGTCTGGCAGACCTTTCCAAAACAGCATCATAGACTTTAAATCATCTTAGCCTTTGGCACATTTTGAAAGAACCAAATTGAGTGTGTACTACAGGTTTCAGGCACTAGAGGTCAGGAGTGCTCAGTTTCTGAAGTGGTGCTGGAAGCAGATGCACTTCCCTGAAGGGACGATGGGTCAGTGATCTGATAACTGGTTTCTGTTTTGCTTGTGCTCTGCTAGCATGTGCACGAGAACATATTTACATGCATGAGCCTATGAGTGACATCACACAGGTCGCTGTAGACACTTCAGCATTATTCTACTGACTGACAAGCGATGGCAGACACCCGCTGATAAAAGCCATTACTATTACTGCCCTGGATGCAAAAGTGACTGTTTCAGATTATCTAAGAAAATGTATCCACATGTTGCTGAGGAAGAAAATGTTTTCAGCACATCAGTCAGACCTGGAGGAGTTGATCCTGAATGTCTAACAAATGTGCTCAGCTCAAAAAGATGAAATGTGACCATGAGTGTTTTAAGATCAATAGAATGTCAGTCATTACTACAGCGTTAAGATTTAGCCCCTAAATACATCTCTGGATCCAGATGATCATTCCAGGTGACAGTAATAACTACTGAGGGCGATAAAGCTTGGAGCTGCTTGTTATATGGCTCAGTAAGCATTAAGATGATATTCACATTAAACAGTCAGAAATTAAAGGTTGGCTTAGGCTCAGTGACATCAAGAAATTAGACTCAGAGAAAACTTGTTGGAGCATAAGATGATTCTGTTCAGTCGTTACATTAACATTTGTAACGAAGCAAAAGACAATTTGAATGGAACATTTCCAGAAGGCCCTCTTAAAGTGATTTTTCTACGTTATATTATCAGTTCTAAGAGTTTGATTTTGATTGATTTGGAAGTTTTGGAAGGTTTTTCCTGCTGTTGAACTTAATCAATGAGTCAGTAAGAATAGCAGAGGGCTTCAGGAGGTTAATCCATCCTCAGCCTTTGGAAATATTCCATCCAAATATACAGTATGCTTCCTGCTGTTTTACAATCTCACTCTGACCTTTAGTTTCTCATATGTGCTTTTAATTTCTCATCAGTTAATATACTGAGATGTATCATTTAGACATGTTAATGATGACAAATGTATCATTTAAAATTGATTTGAATGGAACAAAGACTTTCCTGAAGCCCTTTACAGTTTTTATAGTCTTGTAAAAAGAAGTACCACATTTGGACAAGACGGTGGAGCTGGGAGGATGCACAATGCTATGCATCTCTCCTCATTGGATCTGACTGTAAACCTGAGAACACTTTGTGGCAGCAACAAAATAGGCATGTAAAGTATACCCTACGTTATCATCTAGGTAACTCTACATGGCATTATTACAAAATCCTGTGGTAATGGAGAAGAATTGAAACTATTAACTGAGGCCATGAAAGCTGTTTACCGAGGTAATAAATCATGTGAGAGGTAGAATCATTTTACTTTACTCACAAGCAGACCTACAGTATTTTTGAGAACTGAGATGCCATCTGCTGGCCATTAGAAAGAACACAGGTTAAAAGGACTTAGACAATAGCTTCACCTCCAGACCAAGAAGCTCCATCACTTACAGGTGGAAGCAAATTTATTCAATCTCCATTACCTATTAAGTTTATTGGCAACATATGCTATTTATCAACAGTTTGCAATTGCAAAATAGTTCAATGCAACAGATTTTAAGTTGTTTTTTTTACCCCATTCAACACAAAAAGTAACTTTTACTGACTACTGCAGCCTGAAAATTATTCAACCCCCTCAATAGCATTCCTCATAAAAGCACACACTTGCTAATCACATGTTAAAACACTGTGCCGATCTTCATAGACTTACTTTAGCAGTAGAGTCCCAAAGTTTTTTTCTGTTATAGCCTAAATTTACAGAAGATGTTCACCACTGACCCAAAAAGCACAAGCAAAGCGGCGGCTGTGGCTCAGGAGGTAGAGCGGTCACTCACGGAATGAAAGGTCGGTGGTTCGATCCTCAGCCCCTGCAAGTCTACAAGTCGAAGTATCCTTGAGCAAAGATACTGAACCCCAATTTACTCCCTGGGTGCCGTAATGTAAAGGCAGCCCACTGCTCCTCAGGGATGGGTCAAATGCAGAGAAAGAATTTCCCCCTGTGCAATCAATTTAATAAAGTACCTAAAAAAAAAAAGTTTTTAAAAAAAAGGACAATCTGCTCAGTTAGCTCAAAAACATCAGATGAGTGACAGAAGTTTTGGGATGCTGTTCTGTGGAGCCGTGAATCCAAACTGGAACTTTTCGGGTCTATGGATCAGCGATATGACATTCGTACCATGCAAGCCGCCAAGGACACTTCAACATGTAGACAGCAGGGGCTGGGAATCGAACAAATGACCTTCTGATAAGTGGATGACCGGTCTACGTCTGAGCCAGTCTGGGCTTAACAGAGAACAAATTCAGTTTGCGAAGAAGGTGAATTCTCTGTTACCTCCTCTTCACAATGGCTTCAGTCTTCACATCAAATTTGAGCTGGTTGTCAACAACGGTTCCCAGGTATTTCCCAGGTAAGATGTCACCATTTCTACACTTTCATTATGGATGATGCTCTCTTTGACTTCATCTCTGCTGCGTCCAAAATCAACAATGAATTCCTTGATTTCAGAAACATTCATTCAAATTGAGAAAATTACTATCACACCGAGAAATAAAATCAGTAAGCACCTCCCCATGGCCTGATTCAGAGCCTCGGAGGAGCATCGTCACAAAATGTGACCAGATAGCTGCCCTCCTGGGAGCTCCTGCATCCATCAGTGTACAGTATATATAATAGAGTAGAAAGGACACACCCTCGAGGTGAACCTGTGGACACAGAAATGGTCATTTACAAAGACCCTCTGCTCTCTGTTAGTCAAGAAATCTAAAAGCCACAGTAGCAGCTGGTGGGACAAAGTAAAAACACTTTGCAACCTTTCAATCAGAAGATGCACTGTGTTGAATGCAGATGAAAAGTCAGCAAACAGAAGCCTGGCAATGATGAGCCTGTGGCTTTTCTAAATGTTTGTAAAGGTTATTCAGTATACAAAGTTTTGCATCCTCGACACCTCTTCCTTCCTGGTATGTAAATTGCAGTGGATAAATTTGTTCGTCTATGGATGACATCATTTTTAAAAATGTTCTCAAAGATTTTCCTGATCAGTGATGTTAGGGCAGCTCTAAAAAATCATTCAGTTGCTTGGGTTTGGGTAGTGAAGATTTCCAGATGGCAGGGATTTGATTACAGTCAAGTGACCTCTGGAAGATCTGCTGAAAGACACCACAAAGCTGATCAGCACAATAACGCAATGCGTGTCCACAAATATGATGCGGACCAGGGGCCTTCCTGATATTGACCCGTTTCAGGAGATCTGACACATTCCCTGTCAATGACAAACTCAGAGAGGTTCTCTAAGGTGGGATGTGTGTTCAGAGAAATCCTGTTTTTCATAACGAGAATAAAAAGCATTAAAACTATTTAGGAGATCGACATCATTTATTCCTTCTATTACATTTCTTGTCGTACTTACTGCCACTCCGAGTCACTGAAGACATGGATTCAATTCCCCTCCAGGCCGCCCGCAGATCTCCACTGCTGTATTTATGTTCCACCCTATCCTTGTAGGTTTTTAGCTTTCCGGATCTCATTCCTAACTTCTGTTCATTTCTTTCTTTTCTTGGCTATTGGTCTAACTTTGGGAAAAGGAATCTCGCGTCAGCAGTCCGATCTTCTCCGACAACAGAGTGGGTCCAAGGGCGTCAGACTGGGGGTTCATATGGGACTGAATATAAAATATATAATGTAAGGAAGGCCCATAAAGATAATAGAATGAATAGCTGTGGACTTGGGGAGGGTACCATAAAGAGAGCCTATGTACAAAGAAATACACATTTTATAAGGTTTATTTTTTAAATTGCTTTCTTATTGACCAGAGTGTGAAAATGTTTATATATAAAATCAATAAAATAGCACTTACAAAAGAGATGATTTTTATTGAAACTGAATCCAGACACCCTTCAAGTAAACAAAATCTAATAAGCATTTACTTAGGTCTTCCATCATTTAGTGTCAAAGAATATATAATAAGGTTCATACCAGCTGCCTCATTCTGTACTGTAACACACAACAGTCCATTGTTCATGGATTTACTGGATGAAAAGGCAAAGCTTGCATAAAAGTTCAGGTATTTTTAGTGGGACCATACTTGAACAGCAAATGTATCTGTTTTCTTGTTATAAGGCAAGTATAGATATTCTCACTAAAAGCATGTTTATAAAAACACAAAAAAGTGAGTTAAAACTGAATGTCATTCATTTTTACAGGATTTAATTCGTGGTAAAAAGTGTCAAAACTGTTCATGCAACTTTAGAAAGAGAACCATTATCCAGAATTTGCAGCACTGAGCAGATTAAGATTAATTATATAAATTCTCTGAGGGGAATTAATGAGAACTTCTGACATCTTTAGCACCATCTTGAAGAACTGCATACAGAAGATGAGCTACTGACTATAATCTCTATAAAAAGAAAAGTCCCGTTATCATCGTGTGACCACAAACACACCGCCTCTTTGCTGCTTTCTATTGGTGACCAGGACTTTTCTGAATGTCAGTGTAACCTACACAAACATGGAGTCTAAAGGGCAAACAGGAAGAACAGAACAATCTTTTTAATGGGATGACTCAGCATGAGAAACACATTACATTATAAAGAGAAAAGAAATGAACAATGATGACAGAGGGATCGTAGAAAAGATAACTAAAATGATCGGTCATTAGAATACTCCATCATGCCATCTTTATCAATAAGATGATAACATCAAACATTAACAACAATCGTCTTCATCTAACTGCAGTTTACCACTTTTTTAAAGAACAGTCAGAACAGGTATCCTACACAGGAGCTCTGCTCTAGAGTTACATGAAATCTTCAAAACACTGCTGGCATGTGTTACAGTGTGTGTGTGTGTGTGTGTGTGATTTTAGTGTCGGGAACCACTTGGTCGTAGAAGAGGTGCACCTGATGATATGAGAGAGAAAGAGAGAGAGAGAGAGAGAGAGAGAGAGAGAGAGAGAGAGAGAGAGAGAGAGAGAGAGAGAGGGGGAAGAACATACAGAATATTACAAATTATAGTTCAAATGGTGTTTGTTGTCTGTTTGTACTCGGCAGCTTGTTTTAATTCACAGTGTTTCTACATAAATACTGGATTGCAATCTTAAGCTCATACTAAACCTAAATATGTCTCATGAAAAAGAAATATTTCAAGCTGAAATGAAAAGGTATACACTGCCCACCTGGGGTAGAGAGCAGAGGTGGACGGGAGGTCTTCAGAGATGGTGGCGCCCCTCTAATCCCAAGAGGCCCTCTGGAGCCAGGGTGGTATAGAGGAGCATGGTGTAGCAGGAACCCACGGGGCAGACCGGGGTCACCGTAGGGAAAATGTGAGGACGGGGGGCCTCGTGAACCTAGGGCCCCTAATGACGGACCAGGAGGTCGATGCAAGGATAGTAATGGAGGTGGTTTGGTTTTGGGATAAGAGACTAAAAAAGAGATGAGAGAAACATGACAGGATGAACAGAATCACAGCTGCATTATAAATACTGCAGATGAAATAATAAATGGACTCTTCTTATAGCACCTTTCCGGTCTGACTGACCACTCAAACATATTCACACACACTACCATGTAAGGCACCACCTGCTCATCCACAGATGGAGCAGACATTGGGAGCAAAATGGGATTAAGATATCGAACCCGTTTTCTCCCAGTGGCTGCTCAGGCACAGTTCAACATGTAGTCTGCAGGGGATCAAACCACCAACCTTCTGATGGGTGGATGACCCATCTACCTACTGAGCCACATCATTATGACAAATTATGTAAATGTAGAAGTGCTTTTTATCCAGAAATAAGAAATGTACAGAATATTAGAAACCCCTCCCACTATATCAATACAACAACCCCACTAAGTAAATGACAAAAGATTTAAATCAACACCTTTCGAGTACTGTAACCCAGAGTCTCTGTTATCGGTACATATTTAAATAGGCTCAGTGTGGCAGTGTGATTTTGGTTCACTTGGGACTAGGAGTGGGGGTGGTTCGGGAGAGAGAGCTTGCTATCCCAGGTGTTTTGTGTTGAACCGATTGCTCTGTCTCCCTCATATTGCAGCGTGATGGACCTGGATGTCTCTGCCTGCCTTGTGAGTCTGTCTGAAAAGGCAGACTGTCTGCGAGTCTCTGCTCGGATGAGACTGCAGACACAAGACACACGTCTGGTGTGGAAGAAGCTGAAAAGCTTGGAATTTATGTTCATTTTGCATTGAGTGACTCGTGTTAAATAAAGACTGTTACCGAACGTCATCATTGGAGCCGTCACTGAGAGAACCCACACACCAAATCACATCACACCAAATATCAAACAAATTCATAGATACTAAGTCAGTGCAAAGCATATTCACAGGAGATGAAAATATTCCACTTGAACAGTTAAGTTTCAGTGTTGTATGTGAACGCCACTTTTCAGCTACAGAGGCCCAGAAAGCTGGAGATGAGACAGCCAGGGGCAGAGCTGGGGAATCTGGAGGAGCGACAACCCAGAATCTGCTCTGATCTGGAGCCATTTATCAGGAGGAGGAGCTGAGAGTTTGCTTCTTTTGTTGGGACTAAAACATGGTTTCATCTTCACTCTAGTTCCTCAAAATGTCTGCAGCGGTGAGCTGCGGTGTCGTTTGGGCTGCTGTGATTTCTCTGTCCGTCCTCCGTCTGAGGGCCCGAAGATCACGGCCATCCAGTATTGGAGATTTCTTCAGATTCTCTGAATCTTTTAATGATATTGTTACTGTAGACGATGAAATCCACAAATTTTTGTTGAGAATCATTATTCTTAAATTGTTGCACTATTTGTTAGTGCAGTCTTTCACAGAGTGGTGAACTCCTCCCCATCTGTACTTCAGAAAGACTCTTTTTATGCCCAATCATGTTACTAACCTGTTGCCTGTTGACCTCATTAATGTTGAGATGTTCTACCAGCTTTTTTATTTTAGCATTTCACTACTTTTATAGTCTTTTGTTGCCACTGTCCCAACTTTTTAGAAATGGCATCAAATTCAAAAGGGGCAAATAATTTTCAAAAAAACAATGAAACGCCTCATTTTCAACATTTGATATGTTGTCTTTATGCTATTTGCATTTATATGTGGGGTTTCAATGTTTTGCAAATCATCACATTCGGTTTCTAGTTACGTTTTACACAGCGTCTGAAGTTATTTGAAAACAGGGTTGTAGTACTGAAAATCTTAATAGTCGCTTATTAAAAACCAGAAGTTACTTTAGAGGCCTCTGACAACGTGCATGAAAATATAATTTACAATGTACTGTCTGAAAACACAGGGGGACAAAGTTTGGTCCTCTAAAAATATGGCTGGTATGTGGTTCCTACATCCTTGAAATGAAAAACCCTCTACAGAGTTAAGTAAGACTGTGCAGTCTAACCTGGTGAGGGCAAGAGAGGAGGGCGTGGAGGTGTGGAGTGTTCCATCAACCCTGCCTCGGTTGAAGGCTGGGATTGAGGGGGCACAGGTGGAGTGGGGAGCAGAGGAGGAGGTTTCCCCAGTCCTGGTGGTAACATGTTACCCCTCTCCCCCTCAGCATTGGTGGCTGGAGAGACGGAAAGAAAAATTTAACAACCACAATAGAAAAGAAATGTCTGACGCAAAGACAAGTACAGAAAAGTCCCATCAGTAATAGTGACACAGACTGGTCCCAGCTCTTTTAGTCAGTAACTGTGTCACCATCTAATTGTCGAGCTAATTTGAAGCAAACATTTGAAATGATGCAAAAAATAAAATTAAGCATGCATCACCCAGTTTGGAGCAAATACACTTGGCCACATAAAGTGTAGTTTTGTTATAAGGTGACATAAACAGTGGTGTGAAAAAGGATTGGACCCCCTCCTCATTTCTTCTTTTGTTGTGCGCATCTCATATTAAACTGCGTCAGATCTTCAAACAAAACTTACCATAACACAAAGGCAACCTGAGTAAACACAAAATGCTTTCAAAGTTTTAAATGACAATTCTATTTAATGAGGAAAAACGGTTATCCAATGCCTAAATCACCAGCATGAAAAGGTAATGTAAGCTGTGTTTGCTTTACACCAGGTGGTGTAACAGACTTTGGATGTTTTCTGTGGATCTTTTGTGACTTCCTGAATGAGCCTTGGCCGTGCTGGTGGTGGAGTTTTGGAACGTCGGCCGCTAAGGCTCATCACTGTTCCAAGTCTTCTACATTTGTAGAAAATGTGTCTGACCGTGGACCTGTGGAGTTCCAGAGCCTCAGAAGTATCTTTGTAACCCTTCCCTATTTCAATCGCCTTCTTCCTCATCTCTCCTGGAATTTCTTTAGATTTTGGCAGTGTGCTACTGGTGAGATCTACTATAGCTTCACTCTTCTGAAAATAGACTTAAGGATTATTTGATTGTGTACGTGTGTCTAGTCCACCTGCAACCAGTTATTAATGCAGTTTGGATTTAGTTTCAAAGGGGATAAATACCTTTTCACACTGGTGATTTAGGTATTGGATAGCCTTTTGCCTTATTAAATAAAATCATCATTTACACTTGCATTTTGTGTTTACTCGGGTCGCCTTTGTCTTTTTTTTTTATTTTGTTTAGTACGACACAGTTTAGTATGAGATAAACACAGAAATAGAGGAAGCCAGGATACTTTGTAACACCACTGTAGGCTATATTACACATGGTTATAAAAGAGTAGAAGGAACAGAGGTTGAGGACTGGAAACAAGACTATTTGTTTGCCAAAGGCCAGTAAACCTCAACGAAGAAAAAGACTAAACAAAATGAGACGTCCTGGCCACCCACAAAAGAATGTGGGGATAAAGCCGGAAATGTAAATCTGCAGGAATATCCAGGAAGCCTTGACAACTGACAATGCTGGTTCTTGTTTTGGAGTGGAAATAGTTCATTAGTCATGAGAGTTGAATATTCGCTACCTCAGAACTGTCAGAAAAAGAGTGTGTTTGTGCAAACTTCAAGTTTGCAGATGGACACACCTCAAGTTCTATCCAATTTACAGGAAGATAGTTGTAGACTTGGAGACATAGATAATGTCCCACCTTGTATGTGCTCCTGACGGGAACGGACGTACTCTGCGATGGTTTCCAGCTCCTCGGGGTAAAGATGCACCCCCTCAGCTAGCAGCATGAGGAGCGGGCGGGTCTCATAGGGAACACTGTGACGCTCAATCTTTTCTCGATCCAAAAAGTCGTCCAGGAGCTGTGATGCCTGCGCAGCGATGTCGGCGGGATCTCTTTGCGGCCGCTCTTTGGCGAGTCCGCGACTGTACTCAGCTGCAACAAAGTCCATGGCCTGGTCTTTGGGCATGTTGCGATGGACTGGGAGGGAAATGTGAACGTTAATGGTAACCGAAAGGGAAGAAAGAGGTGGAACAAGACAAGAAACATAGAAATAACGGTAAAAATCATTGGGATTGTTAAATGTCATTCAGGTCATACTGGACTCAGTTTTAATGTGACTTTGGGGTTTGTAAATTCAGCTGATAAACTGTTGTTTTGCAGGTAGTACTTTTAAATAGGTGCTTTTGATTGCAGGTTGTGGTTTGTTGGAAAAGGAAGAGGAAGGGCAGTGAGTGATGTAAACTTTGTGTAAAGATGTGTGTTTATCAGTACCTTAATTGTTTTTTTCATCATGTTTCTGGTCACAAAATAACTGATAGTTATTGATGTGCATTGAGACAATTAACAAACTTTAGATGATTTGTGTGTTTAAATTAATACATTACTTCATTATATTTGCTTTTTAGTTTCAAATGATTTTATATCACAGATTTTAATGGTTGTCTGGACCAGACTTAAACATGTGTTTGGACATCTTTTGGTTGTCTTTTTCATGAGCCATGCAAAGCAGCATTATATTATAACAATTACTGTACATTATTTTGCAAATGTTCTTGTGGTGTTCTCATTTAATGCATGTTTTATTATGGGGATTTGTTTGTGGACTGTGTGCTAATTTTAAAAAAAAGATCAGTTTTTGCAGGACATCTAAATAATGGTATGTAAACTTAGTGAGGTGTATTTCAACATGATGAGATTATTCTCAGTATAAATAAATGACTGCTGTGGCGAATCAATTCTATATGCTATTTATTGATCAGTTGTATGCAGAGCATGGTGTAGATTATGTTACTGACATATAGCCGGAGCAGTCAGATAGTGACAATGTCATTGTTTCACAGTGTTACCATTAAGAAAAACCATGATTTCACAACTTGGCTTTATTTTCATAGCTTTTGCCATCAGAAATATTGGTTTTAATAACGTCCCACTGTTAGAACGTGACAACATCACTAAAAACAGGTCCAGTGGGAAAACAAGAGCGGCCAGATGCTCATAAAGATTAACACCCATGAATAATCCCTCACTGAAGAGGAAAAGCACAAGTGTACACTTCAAAGTTAAACCAGTCTTTAAACTGTTCAGAATGGATTGTTTGGACTGGTATGAAAATAAAACCAAAGTTGTAGTAAATCATAGTTTACCTTTAAAGGAATAATTTCACATTTTGTCAGCTTGTCACCCTCAAGATAGATATTGCTCTCATGTCTATTGGACAATATGAAGCTACAACAGTTAGCCAGCAAGCTTAATTTAGCAAAAAGACAGGGACCAGCTAGTCTGCCTTTGTCTAACGGTGGTTCCCAAAGATCCTAAACTGACACAAATTAGATCACACACCCACATTTGATGAAATGTTGTCCCAGGGTCCCCCATCCAACAAGAATTTAGCTTTTAACACCCATGGCCTAAACTGTCATACATATTGTCCTTGTGTTACTTATGTATAGTGAAGATAAATTAGTCCCCATTTTGCTAGGGACCCCCATGTACTCCCTCAAGGATCCCACTTGGAAAACCACTGAGCTAGGGCACATTAACTTCCTCAATTCTCTCCCAGCAACCTCACAGTGACGACAAAAGCCCCATACACCCAGCCATGCAAAATCCCAACATGACGTTTTTACAGTACATCGTCATTGTTTTGGGTTTTTGCACAGACATAATGCATTAGCAAACAGTAGTTTTGTATTCATCAGTTAGACATGAGAGTGTTATCATCCTCTCTCGGCAACAAGGCCAAACCAAAATGTGGAACTATTCATTTTAAATAACTTCTTTCATACTTAAGGGCTTCTTTTAGTTTTTTAAGTATGTTATGTTATGTAATGTCAAAGTTTGTACCAGTGGATGATCTGCAAGAGTGTCACTGATGTATATACAGAATGAATTAAGTCAAAGGGATGCTAAAGGTCCTTAGATGTTGGTGTTTTAATGGGAGGACTTGTTTCCCTCCATTTAAGATTCTAGAATTAATATAAACTGTAAACCGCCTTTTAGACCGTTGGTTGACAAGGGATGGGGGGTAGCTGAGGTGGTTTGGCTAAACTTGAGGGAATGAGGGGTCGGGACTTACTTTTGAGGGATTCTGAGAATATGATAACAGTGCAGGAGGACAGAGCTACGTTTGTCTGCTCCACCAGTATACATAACGAGGAGCCGTCTGCTCGGACATCCTGCAAGGCCCGGGTCAGGCCTGATTCCGCCTGAAGGTAGAGCATTTCCACTGACAGGCCGCGCTCCTGCAAGCACTGGCTTAGCGATTTGGGGTAATCCCTTTGAGAGGAAGAGAAACACTTTGTTAACGTGACATTTCTATATTAAGTGAATCAGTTGGCATAATGAGAAACCTATATTATACCTCTCAGAGGAACAGAATTATTTCTTAATTTATAGTGTTTTACCAACAAAAATGTAACCATCCTTTTGTGTGGGGAATTCTGCATGTGTGGATCTTTTTCTAGACAGGACCAGGTGTGGCATGACAGTTTGGCATGGCCCTGACACAAGTTTTTTGTAAATATAATTATTTATCCAGCCACATCGTTGTCTCCAAATCAATGTATTTTCACCAACAAATGATAATCCACTGCTGATTGAAGCCTGAAGTAGTGAGCTGAATAACCAATGGAATGTGAGATCAGATGATCACCAATGAGATAATCTATAAAGTATCAGTATGTTCAGAGGGGCAGTGTAGGCTGCTTGCAGCTTGTGAGTTACAGTCGGCATTGGTGAAGATGAGGTACTGAAGGTCAACAATGTGTTGGTATTCTGATGTTTTTTCATGTAATGTACATCCTGTGTTGAGGTGTCTGCAGCCAGCAGACTCATTTAGAATGGTGAACAGAGTAGATGTCCTTTACCAATAACTAACTGACACCCTGCAGCTAATCAGAATTAAGTAGTCACCAAGACACTGAAAAAATGTTGTTTGGGTAATAATTGCTGGTTGGCCTGCTAATAACTAGTACTGGATGTTGCAGACAAGGTATCATAATGTGTAGCATAAGTTTTTTCAGCCATTAGTTTTTCCAAGTTATTCTGCTGGTTAGTTACTCTAACAGTGTCACAATAACTAAAGTAGACCCGGCTGCCCTACTAGGCACAACTTGATAGTCACCATTTGTGTATTAGTATCTTGGGCATAAATTTATTTTTTAATGAAGTGAAGTGAGATTAAATGTTTTGTGAGGGCCTGCTTTTCTGTACATAGTATGCAAATGTTAACATTACAGAATATCATTATAAAATCACTGGTCAAAAGGAAAAAGGGGTATGGGCAGGTCAATTTAATGGTGTTTATTAATGAGCTTAGTGCAGCATCCACTGCCTAACCATAAACAAAGACGTTGTGAAAGATGACGCTGAATATTCCCATTTATCAAAACTATGCGTGCAGCATGTCACTGTTTGGGTAATGATTGAATGCTTGTCTTCAATGAAATGAAGTTGGCCTTGGAGAGGGTGTGTTTGCCATGTACTGCACATTGAATGGAAGTGTTATTTAATGGCATTTAGATCAGACTTTTCAGGCTTTGGTGGAAAGGTGTGTTGTTGGAGACGTCATTTTCTACATTTCCAACTGCATCAAAATGGTAGACTGGATTACAATATAAAAGAAGTCTGAAAGTGATAAGCATGTGTTAATGAGTATGGATTTGCCTACAGTAATTATTGATGTTTCACTATGTACATTTTTAGAGAATGTCAGTGTGCTTATAGGACAATAAAACACAGTTTTGAATTATCCTAGTTTCTTCAGGAGTGAGCATTAACAGTGCTTGGAAGGGTGCTGTCATTTTTATTCATTTATTTAATCCTTTATATAAACAGAGGTAATCTCATTGAGATCTGATTCTGTTTATAAAAAAAGAGACCTGTGTGAGAAAAGTTATACAATATATAACATACAGTTAAAATGCAGACATGCAAAATTTAGACACATGTATGCATTTCTGATTGCAATCATACAAGAACGAACTTTAAAATTGCTCAAATGTAATAAGAGAATGTCATTTCACACGTTTGAAGCTCATTCCATTTGTATGCAGCCTAGTATTTGAACCTCTGCCAAATTCTGTGTGAACAGGAGGTACAACGAATGTTAAAATGTCCTGTGACCTGACATTGTGGGTAATGCACATAAATTCAAACAGAGCAGAGGCAACTCAGTAGTTTTTTTAGTAGGGTCTTTTGACTAAACAACATGCGATGCTGCTCCCTTCTGTTACATAAAGAGGGCCATCCCACCTTTTTATATTGGGTGCAGTGGTGAGTGAGGAATGTATTACCTGTGATGAAGTGAAGAGATTTTAATGTAGAGGGAGAAGCATGCATATATGAAATGTAACCATAATCAAGTGCAGGCAAAATTGTAGGTCGTACTGTGGTCTTTCCACTAGAATAAGAAAACAGGATTTGTTTCTATACAAGGATCCAATTTTGACCCTCAGTTTGCTTGTCATTTATTTTACCTTAATTTAATCAGGAAGTCTTGTTGAGATTAAAAATCTCTTTTACAAGAGAGAGCTGGCCAAGGCAGCAGCCAATCACACGTACTAAAATGCAACAAATACAACATGTTGTGCAAAAATCCACAATAAAACAACCAACTATTCATACATAGTGGCCTCTCAAGAAAAGGATGCACATGTCTCCATCACCACATTCATCATAATACCTTTTGTAAATTGTTCCATGCCCATGGTGCTTTGCAGGAGAATGCATTTTTCCCCAAATTTGTCAAAACAAGGGGTACATTGAAAAGCATCCACTTAGAAGAGTGTAGCTGGTAACTACCAGAGCTAACCATGTTCCACATGGCTCTAAAGGTAAGTCTGGTATCCCAGAGCACCAAGTACAACATTCAGCAGTTTCAAGTTTAGCACCATGAATGGTTTGCATATGTGTAATAGGTTGAATAGCAGGAGAATATAGTACATTTAGTTTTACTAGAATTTAAAGCAAGCATATGGCCCATTAGAGAAATCTGAAATGTGCCAAAAGAAGACTGTAGATTTGAATTGGCCATATTAAGAGAGGAGCCAGTGGCATATAAAATAGTGTCATCTGCAAAAAATGTACATTACAATTTGGAGTGGCAGAGATTATATTGTTGATAGTGTGTCAATAAAAGAGGACCAAGAATGGCTCCTTGTGGTACACCTGTAGTCATATTAAGGGGACCTGACATTGAGACATTGGAGACAACTGCTTGAGCCATGGAACCACTTAAGGGATTGTTCATATATTGAAATAGAGCAGAGTCTGTTCGACAAGAAATGTTCAATACGTTTCTGTCACACATGCACTCACTTTTTCTCTCTTATCCTGCCAAGATCATTCATTCATTTTCAGTAACCGCTTATCCTGTGTAGGGTTGCGGGGGGCTGGAGCCTATCCCAGCTGACTTTGGGCGAGAGGCGGGGTTCACCCTGGACAGGTCGCCAGTTCATCACAGGGCCACATAGAAAGACAACCAGCCATTCACACTCACATTCATACCTACGGTCCTGCCAAGATCAGCTCCTCTCATTATACTTAGGGGTTTGGCTGCAATAGTAACTATTAATACAATGAAGTCATGTTTAACAATCTGTGACAGATGGACAATTTAACTTAATGTTGTCCACATTCTTAAATGCATGGTGAACAAGCAAGCTAGCTTATCATAAACATTACTGAAGTAAAACATTTTCCCAAGGTTGTCAATAAAGGAGTTTTTTATTTTATTTATTTATCCTTTCTTTAGCCAGGAAGGTCCCATTGAGATACAGGCTCTCTTCTTCCGGGGAGTTCTGTTTTAAAGCACAAAACTTCTTGTTGAACCACCCAAACAAAGTGAGGAGGAATAACCACATAAAACTGAATTTGTGTTGCTTTCAATCACTTGAACGTATTGACATTACGCATCTGTCAATGATCCTCACTTGAACCCAGCACCAAGATTAGTTGAACTCTTGTTCTGTTGCTTTTTGACAGGTTAAATATTGCGCCTCTTATGGTTAGTCTCATGTGCTGCACATGCATTATTGAACTCACTGGCATAATCATGACAACAACATCACCTTAGTGTGTGCTATGCCCTGGATGCAATGATACAACTGATGATCTCGTCACAGTGATACAAAATATACTGAACAACAGTGGAAACACATAATTTTAAAAACCCTGTAATTTCTATTCATTAGCCCTAATCTACTGAAACAAACAATCATGTGATTCACTGAATAGACTTTTTAAAGTACCCACAACCAAAACATGTTAAATCATGAATAACCATCATTTAATCATAACATAGAAATAACAGTCATTGGTGCATTTCAGAGTAAACGATGATGTTGGTGAGATTTTTCTCTGCATGATTGAAAAGACCCGGTCAAGGTGATAATTTACTGGGTCTAAGTAACGTCCTAGAGAAACGACTGACGATGCTACGATTCCCGAAAAAACTTACGTGAAGCTGCAGTTGGGCTGCTATGGTCTGAACTCTGCAGACACATGCAGCACAGATGTTACAGATGTTATGGCTTATTGCAAAGTGGACGGAGATCACATTTAGTGACAAGTCCAGATTTAACTTGTACACAGCTGGTGGTCGTTGGCGTTTGTACCATCGCCGCGGAGACCGCTATTCTGCCGCATACGTCCAAGAAGTGGATCGTTTAGCGTTGTCGTAATGAAGTGGGGGGCGCACTGCTAATGGATGACGGTCAGAACTTGTCCACATTCATGGCCTTCTGTCTCCGACATACGGTTCTAGGTCCACACGTCATTCCCAGGATACAGCAATCAGGCATCACCTTCATGCATGACAATGCCAGACCACATGTGGCTCATGTCTGTCAGGAGTAGCCTACCTGGACCAGAACAATGTCGCTGTCCTTCCTTGACCAGCATATTCACCAGATCTCAACCCAATAGAGCATCTGTGGGACGTTCAGGATCACCGGGTGAGACGGAAAAATCCTGCTCCAGCAACACATTCATTACTTGTCACAGCACTGAAGGAAGAATGGCTTATCATCCCACAAGTCCCGATTAACGTTTTATCCATTCAGGAGGTGTAAAGTAGTGATAAATGCTGGAGGTAGACACGCACGGTAGTGACTATTTTATTCTCTGTCTCACCATCCACACTTTCTGACTTGTAAACACCAAGACAAAAACCACTAATCTGCACAAAATTTATTTTTCTGTATGGCTAAAGGGTGAATAAAGATGTGTGAACCATAATTTGCCTTTGATATTTAATATGGACAGGATGGCATGGCATTAAAAAAATATGCGTTTCTACTGTTGGTCAGTATAGTATGCACGCATTGTGCACACTTAGAAGCGCACCCGTTTCTTCTTTCGGAGGCCCGAATGTTAACTTGCTGAAAATGCTCTTAAGTGAGAAAACTATTTCCCAATCTGTTCAGGTTCTGTTCAGATTTGAATGACAATGGTGTTGGTGCTCTCTGAGAGCTCTCTAGTTACAAATGAGTTGGGATGTGTTTTGTTACTTTGTCTGTACCAGCACTGTGAGCAAATTGTTAATGAAAATAAAAAATATGTGAAAATATCAACTGCGTCAGTCAGACACTAGCAAGGATACTTGCAATGTGCACCACTTTACAGCTGCCAAAAGATGGCACTCTATAAGCTACTATGCTGACAAGCAGGGACAAATAATTCTAAACTATATGCAATGTGACATTTATGTTGCGCTGGATCTGTAGTTCTGATGTGTGTTGTTCATTGTTGTGCATCGCACTTGAGGGAGGGTCTCACTGTGGGTGATCCTATCGACAGGAAGGGTGTTGAACGCATTGAATTCTGCTATATATCTTTACAGGACTCCACCCATCAATTGCACCAGTAAAACCAGTGTGTCAGGCTCAACAAGGACAATGTCATTCCATCCATGTTGTTGACATAAAGGCTTGAGCCTTAACACAAGAACTTTGCTGCACACCCAACAACCTGACAAATAAATGACCTCCAATACTCTTGTCTCGCTGAATCACAGCCAAGCATTAACTACCAAGCCATGCATGTACAAGTCGCAAAATCTATTTCAACTGCTTTTGGGTTGGAATGTTGTTGTAAGTACTCACAGGCACTGGTTGGTGATGGAGAGGACCACACAGTCTGCCGGCTTCCTCTCCTCCTGCACCTGTCTGTAGAACTTCTGATACAGGGCTTTACGTCTGTCTGCTGGAGTGCAGCCCTCTGGTTTAGCTGGGGGTTTGACGATGGTGAAGGAGATGGGAGAGAATGCGGAGGTAAAAAGTAGACACGGTGGAGAGAGCAAGGAAGGAAAGAGAGATGAATTTTCAGGTATTTCAGAAATAAGAGCAAATTCTTGGTTTATCTTTAATAAACAGCAAGCATGCCATGAAATGGCATTTAACTTTTAATGCATAATCCGAATAATGGAGTGCACCATAATATCAGAGGGCTTATTCAAAAATGTAAACCAATGAGACACCACTTTGTTTTGAGAAAATGCTCTTTTATAATCCACAATGCAGTGTCAATGATTTTGTCACTTTCATTAGAATATTTCAAAAAGTTCTTTACGGATTCCATTGAAATTTTGTAGAGGTTGTCCTTGGAATGGGGAAGATGTTAACAGATTTTTAGGTGGATCAGGATCAAGGTGCAGATCCAGCCAAATTATTCCCTCCACCGAGGAGGTAATGTTTTTGTCTGCATTGGTTTGTCTGTTTGTCAACTGGATGACTCAAAAGGTCCTGAATAGATTTTGATGAAAACTTTTTGGAGCAGTGGGGTATGGTCCAAATAACAATCCATTAGATTCTGGTGGTGATCCAGATCATCATCTGGATGCAGAATTGTTTTTAAAGGATTCTTTGGGGCAATTACAAGAGTTTTACTTCTAGCTTCATGGATAATGCCTACAATGTTTGGACAAAAATGACACAATGACATCCCTATAAGATCTAGCACACATCAGAGTCTGATATGGATCCAAGTAATATTCTGGATCTGGTGATCCAGAACGTTTCTATTTATAAAGCTCATACAGCATTTGCTAGCGTGACTTGACAAATGATAAAGTTACAGATTTGCAACTAAGATCAAATTACAGCTGAAACTGTGCTGATTCAATTGTGTCAAATCTGACAAATCTTTAAAAGTTCCTGATCTAGATCCTGAAGAAAACCATCATTAGTGAAATGTTATTTATATTTAAAAACTATCAAACTAATAATGATACCAATGTGATTCCAGATTCTAGAGAGCGGTTTTCATGGTCAGGGAGTCACATTATGAGGGTCAAATTATCATGGGACTGTAGCTTTTAGGTGACATAATGGGGAAACTGACTAACAGATTTTAGTAACATTTCTGCACTGAAACCATGAAATAAGCCTACTAGTATACATGTATTTTGTTTGTTACTCTGTCTTCTTAATTATCATATTATTTTTCCTCCATCATGTCTTATCCTGTCTTCATATAAATTACCTTTGCCAAAGAGGTTAAATTTTTACCAGCATTTGTTTATATGTTTGTAACGCAAAGTTATGAAGGGACATTTTTGGAGTTAGGTTTGGCCCAGAGAACAAACCATTAGATTTTGGTGGTGATCTGGATGAAAACTGAGGTGCCTTGATGGAGGTTTGCACTCTTTGAGTGCAGTCCACTTATTATTTTAGTCACTTCTCTTCCTTTCATAATACTGTTCTTGATTTGTATATATTGCTATATAAGAAATAAGCAGATATACATAAGAAAAATAAAGCTTGCAATTTAAGCAGCTGAGACTTTTGTGTTTCCTGGGCACAATGCAGCCTTGGCGGAGGTGTGAGCTCTCTGAGTGTTAACTTTCAGACAAAGCATATATGTTCATATTAAGATTTTTGCAAGGCATTTAAAATGGTGTCTCTGAGTGCACGATTTTGAGCACAAGCAAACAGGAAATTAAAGGTAATAAAGTCTCACCACTGGGTTGATGCTTGTACCCCTCATACTTCACACTCCCACCGAAGTTTTTCAACTGCTCTAGTTCTTCATAACTGAAAGAAAAGTGGTGAAACAGGAGCATCTTTTAATGCAACATTTTAATGAGGGAAGTATTTTTAGTTTCTTTACAGCACAACAGTGAACTATGCTTCTAAAAGGGGTAAGAAAAACCACAGATGCACCCAGCCGAGCAATGAGCCTATTCAAACCTGGTATCATCATTCATCCTGGGTGATTTGCTAACAAGCAGACAGCACAAAGTCATGTTAGTTTTCTGTAAAAACTTTGGAGTAAATGGTGAAATCAATTGAAACAGTGTCTTCAAACAGTTGCTAAATGATGGCAGGTGTGGAAGAAATCTGTGTATGAATTAGAACATTTCTGCATGTCTGCACAGGAGTTCAGAAGAGGGGCGATTAACCCCGCCTTCCAGGCAAAGAGATCAGGAGATGAGGGCAATTCTCTTATCAGAAGGTTCAGATGAGGGCAATTCTCTGTGCCGAAGGGGGTCAGGTGTTCAGATCAGAGGACAGTTGGTGGCTCTATTGTTCTGTGGAAGGCGTGATTTACAGCTGTAATGAAGTATGCATCTGTTGTCTTGTGGGTCCCCGAGTGTATAAAAGCTGAGAGAATCTGAGAGTTGGGTGGGAACACTCTCCTCAGGTCTTCCTTCCATGCTGCATGTATTAAAGAGATCTGGTTCATCACACCGAGTCTGTAATTCTTCAGAGAATTAGCAACAATTACGCAAGTTTCTCCTGACTTAACAACGCTCCATTTATAAGGGAGTCTGGGGTTATTGCTGTTAGTTAATAATTCAGTGGTGAAATCAGGCAACGGCATCTTCAAAAACATGCTTGCTTATCTTTTCAGGTGAGAGAGCCCCACACATGCAATTTGCATTACAGTAACCCAATTGGAAATCAGTATATCATCCATTATGTCTGTCGTTGTGGCTTCTTGGTGTTTCAGAGGACGTCAGTTGAGTCGTCGGTCCTTCCTCCCAGGACACGTTGGTGTTCACACTGCTCAAAGGATGTGGACACATGCAGCCTAAACCACCTGTAGATGTAGTCTGAGTGATCAAACCTCAAGCTGTCCACTTGTGATCAGATCACTCAGGATGGATGTTAATACCAGGTCTGACCAGAGCCGCTGTCACACTTATCACTGAGTCCCACCACCAACTGGTGGTCTGTAGGCTGCACAGCTACTGAGACACACAAACAAATCTCAACACACACACTGACAAATTCTGCTGCAGCAGAAATGTAACAGAAGTAATGTATAAAAAAGAATGGTGAATCCTAACTAGCTCTTGGAGCAAAATACTTTCAGATGTGTCTACAAGACACTTCCAGCCATTTATATCTGTGTACACATTTCCAGACTTGTCTATTAATTTCCAAATCTCTTGAAATGATATTCCTTCCCCAGCTGCTCTTCCAGTGTTTCCCCGTGTTCTTGCCAAAATCATTTTTAAAAATTCATCATTGCAAATCAAATCTTTCTGGTGGACAGACTTTCAACTCTATTATTGGGCCTCCAATATCAAAATAATATCAATGTGGCTTGGTAACTCAGCTGATCGCCCACACTGGCTGCAACTGGAGTCTTTTATACAGACATCAGGTCCGAGCCAGCGAGCTGGGCTTCTTACCCAAGTTTGACAATAGGTTGAGATCATTTAAGCATCAGGACCTCTAATCATTGGCTTTACCAGATAAAACCGTGAGACTGAGCACCAGCTATCCTGAGGGAAACTTCAGAGGAAACCAGCTACTAGATGGTTCCATTTGTCTTTGGCCTCTATATCTAGGTCAGATGACTGATTTGCACATCAGGACCACTGTGGGCCTCCAGCAGTGTTTCCTCTGGCTTCGCCCTGCCCAGGTATAGTTCACCATCTTTTGGATCCTATTGCACACACTCATGCTCCACCTCCCCCAACAGAGCGGGCAAGACATGCTGATCCCATTTCAGTCGTTATACCACAGGACAATAAACTGCACACACCATCCAATCAACAAAGTATTTGGTGGACAAAAATGAAGATCTTGGCTATGCTCTTATTTTTAAAAACTAAACATTTCAGTCTAGCCTTTTTTCGTTGACAATATTGCATGTTCATTTAGTCTAAGTTAGTGTTTAAAGACAGTGTCGTATCGTCTTCTTCTCGTCTTTCTCATGGAAATAAAGGTTGTTAACAAACATTTTTTGTCATAGTTCTTGTTAACGAAATTAACACTCGCTGTGTTCAAACTTTCCACCGGTACTGTATATGGGAGCACTCCTTAAGACATTTTGCCATTTTTTATGGTGTGGTCTGCTGGGACAGCAGCATCTCAGTGTCAGACAGGAAAAGACTCGACAAGCTGATACAGAAGGCCAGCTCTGTCCTGGGATGCCTCCTGGACCCGTTGGAGGCTGTGGGAGGAAGGAGGATGACAACTAAACTGTCATCCATGATGGACAATCACTCCCACCCGATGCGGGACCAAATAACAGCACTGGAGAGCTCCTTCAGCGACAGGTTGCTTCACCCAAAGTGTGTGAAGGAGCGCTTTCACAAGTCTTTCCTGCCTGCAGCTGTTAGACTGTACAATCAGCACTGCTCCTAGTAGACCAAACAATTTCTTGTACTTCTTTATTGTCTGTGCAATACTGAGACACTTTTGTTATAGTATTTGTGAAATATTTTTGAGACACTTTTCCCCCCTCCTTTATTGTATTGTATTTTTTATATTATTTCCCCTCCCCCACTGTGCTTCTGTACACTGTGCTGCTGCAATACTGTGAATTTCCCCACTGTGGGACTAATAAAGGGATATCTTATCTTATCTTGTATGCTTTCAGGTATCATTTGCTTATTTGCATGGGGCAGCATACAGTTGGAAGTAAAAGTATTCAAATCCCATTCTTTACTAGTTTGATTGGCAAAATATACTAAATATCAGCTGTTTGCAATAACAAATTAAACACGGGAACAATTTAAATAGCTCAATGCAGAAGTTTTTTTTTCCTCATTCAACACAAAAAGCTGATTTTAATGACTACTGCAGTCTCAACATTATGCAACCCCCTGAATATCATCCCCTCATGAGAGAACGCATTCACAAATCAAATGTTGTTCAACCACTGTGCCAACCTCCACGTCTCCACATCTGAACTCCAAGACGTTCACCACTGCTGACCCAAAATTGAAAGAAAAGGCAACTTCAGTAGCTCAAAACCATCAAGATAAGCCACAGAAGTTTTGGGATGCTGTTCCGTGAAGCGATTAAATTAAACTAACTTTTGGGACCTATGGATCAGCGGTATGTCTGGAGGAGGAAGACTGAAGCTGATGCTGAGAACATCCTTCCTACAGTGAAGCATGATGGTGGCTCGTGATGCTCTGGAGCTGCTTTGCTTCCTGGGCCACTGGAAACCTGCAGCGTGTAGAGGGTCAGATGGATTCCATCAAGGATTCAGGAAATCCTGGAAGAAAACGGCTCACCATCTGTGAGGAAGCTGAAGTTTGGGCGTCATTGGACATTCAGAAAGGACAACGACCCAAACATTCCTCAAAGTTAACCGAGACTTGGTTTCAAAAGAAGTCCGAGAACATTCTGAAGAAGCCGTCACAGTCGCCTGACTTGAATCCCATGGAAAAATGTCTGGATTTGAAGAAAAGGCAGTTGCAGGAGGTAAACCCAGGAATATTCCAGAAGTGGAGGCCTTTTGTGCATGAGGAATGGGCTAAGATTCCTCAGGACGCTGCCTGAAACTGGTGTCTGGATATGCATCACATTAGCAGCAGGTTATAGCAGCAAGCAGGTCTCTACAAAGTACTAGAGACACTTGTCATTAACGGGCTGAATAATTTAGAGACTGCAGTAGTCAGTAAAAGTAGCCTTTTGACTTATAGTCAGGGAATAAACACTTGCAATAGCTCTTGTATTGAGCTACTTAAACTGTTCGTGTTTGATTTGGTTATTGAAAACAGCTGATAAATAATTCATTTTGCCAGTAAACCAAACGTAGAATGGAGGTTGAATACTTTTGCTTCCAACTGCGTGTGGTCTCAGGTATCGTTTGTGATACTTGGGACAACATAAATGAAAACCCATTCATATATATACTATTGTCCTTCAAATGAAGACACACGACAGGTTATGAGACTCTTTCCGTTAAATGTAATGTGAGAAAGTAAAGCGGTACCTGTCCAGCGCATCCTTCAGGTCTTCGTTCTTCTCCTCTCTGCTGGGGTAAGGCGCTGCTCTCCGAAACAGACGCAGCTGTTGAGCACTGAACAACACAGGAAGGAGTTTTTCGTGCGCTTTAACAGATTCGACACATCACTGGGGTTGAACTATGGAGCGGGGGTTGTTATCGTTTGGTAGAGCCCACGCTGTTTTCTTATCTGCTCACTGCCACCTAGCTTATTAGCTGCAAATGCTAAAGTTGCTACGGCTTACCTTCCATTTGGGTTCGCTGTCGCCCGGCGAGCTGCTGCGGATGATTTCGCCCAGGACGACATTTTATCTGCACTGCAATTTCCCCCAAATACACATAAGCTTTGAATCTCAGGGAGAGATGAAAATGTTCCTCAATGTTACTCTACCTCTGCTCAACTACTAGGGAGAGAGAGAGGAGGAGAAGGAGGAAGAGTTCTTCTTCTCGCGGTACACTCGTCAATTTACAGTTTTATCATCGCCACCTACTGGATAAAATGGTTTTAGCGAATCAATTGAATAAAACTGATAATGCAACCTTTAAGAGTTATTCCACATATTGTAACGTAACCCCAATGGTATCTATCCATTATTTTATTGATGGTTTTTCTGATGTTTTTATCAGCTGACATTTTGAGATGAGTGTATGTGAGATTTATAGAGACAAGCCAAAGGATTATGGAGTGCTGGCCTTACTTCAAATTTATTTATAGGTCACTGTAATGTTTGATGAGGTGTGACACTGATGCTATTCTCTGGTTATAGGGTGTTTCTTCATTAGTTTGGCCATATTTTGGGTAAGGTTTTGGTCATGGTTTATGATTAGTTTCACCTCCTTCATTTGCACACTGGGAGGCTTAGGGCTGAGTGCACATGACCTTTGTTGCATGTTATACCTTTCTCTTGATCTCATTGTACTGTTTTACTCATTTTAGAAGTACAGAGAGAACTTTTTTTCTAGAGGAAATGCATCATATTTGAGGGCTGCTCACACTGTATACAACTTTGCTATAGTACCTGGGCAGCTATGAGTATTGTCCTCCTGTGTATAAAGCACTGGAAACAAAACACTGCTCCAACACAGACAGAATAGACAATAGAAATAGGAAAGACTTTTTTTCCTCATCCTTTACACTCAATGGTTAAAATATAATGTTGGAAGAAGAATTTCAACTTTCTTTTTTATTATCTATGTTTTATCTCCACCCAAGGCCATAGAGACAGCAACTAGATAGCCCTTCCAAATGTAATAAATGCCTTGCATATTCCAAGAGAAGTATTACAGAGCACAATCACAAGTCCAAACAGAAACCTGAGCCATGAAAAAAAAGCATTGTAGACCCAATTAATGAGACAGATGTGTAATTGATGAGGGATTTATTTCCCAGCTTGTCTAAGTGTAATGACAGGGTACAACATTTCATGTAGCTATAGTGAAGTGATAATATCTGCCAGCTACAGCTAAAGTTTGGGCCAATTTGAATGTTTGTGTCAGACCTTGCTCTCTTGTTCTTGCTATTAAATGGACTAGACATGCTATTCTTATCCCATATACATATACTATAAAGTCTTCTTTTTTGGTAAAATTCTCTTCCATTTTTAAATTGACAAGATTTCACTTCTTAGCAGTTCCACATTTGCTATTTTCAGCAATTACAATATTTGTATTGCATTTAATAATCAGCTCTGGTTGCTGTGAATGCATACACATCCTTCATAAATCAAAAACATTTTATTTGTGAGACAATTCTGTTATCTGCATTATGCTGGTCAGACAGATGTCCTAGAATGTTAGCTAATGTTAGCTTTGGCTAGTGTTAGCAAAGGTCAGCTGCCATAAGTAATGTTAGGTTTTATGGAAAAAGTATCCCTCGATAACAAACAGCAACACCATTCCATCTTGTGTTCATATTTAGAAACGACGAACGCATGATTGTTTTCTTTATTTCCCATCATCCTATTTGAATAACTGTATTGCTGCCACCATGTACCAGGTGCCTGCTGGCGAGCAGCTTGCGTTTGTATGGCGCGGATAAACTCACGCATACGTCTCATGAACGCGCCGCGGTGGTGTCAGTCGCCATTTTATTTTGAAAATCAAACTGAACTGGAGGCAGAGCGACCCTTCCATTTCGTTAAGTTTGTTGTGAGATACAAGACGGGATGAAAATCTGAATTACTTTCTTGGGAGCACGGTGAGATCCATAATACATTTTGTAAACATCCATCGGAAGAGTATATATAACAAACAGCTATATTAAAAGGGAGAGTGGCCGCTAGCCACCACCGATGGGAACGTCTATTTGCTGAAAAGCCGCTTTCACATTGGTTACATCATGAAAGTAACAATTGATAAATATAACAACGTCTGTCGTGTACCATAAGTTCTTCTCTACAACAGTATTGCTCACATTTCCGCTCGAGGTGAATTTGACAATGCCAAGATGTAACGTTTACGCGTCAATACAATATAGCTGTTGCAACTAGCTTTGACATTAGCGAACCCATAGAATAGTCGGAGCCCGTCCAAATAGCTAATGTTAACAATGCTAAAGTAATTGACACGCTCGCTCTAAACCCATTTGCAATATTCGCTGCCATAGAGCTCACGGCCCAGACATATGTATTGGTTTTAAAGCCTTAGAAGTTAGTTAGATATGTTAGTCGAAACGGTTATCAAAACTGGTTAAAATAACGCAATTGGTAATGCCGAATCATACACACGAGCTTGAAACGGGCTCATGTTGCTAACAGCTTCACGTAAATGCTAATTGTTAGCATTATTCCGTACCCTGCAGGGAGTTGGTGACAATACACAAAGGTTAATTTGGGTATTTACCACATGCTGGTTTTGCAGATATGGATAAAGTCATAGGAGAACACATGAAAATGACTTTGTTAGCGATAACATGTAACATTAGTGGTTCATTTTGACTTTAGAAGTAACATGTTTATTCAGTAAATATGTTGGCTAACGTTAACTCAAACTTCTCCCTGTTTACCAGCGTCCTGTTGATGTTAGCTGACGTAGCTAGATCACCCCACTTGCCACCGGAGTATGGTCCTCCAGTTCATTTAAGTCCGTTAACCCATATCACATATCATCATGATGTATTGCAAAATTATGACATCGCACAACGTTCAGTGACTCGGATGTAGCTAGCGTGCTGCTGTCAAGGTTTGCTAACGTTAACTTACTTTTGCTTGCTCTTTGTTTTAGTGAGTGATTTTAAATGTCTGGCCATTAGTCCATACTAATTCATGGTTAGCTGCTTTTAATGCTACTTACTTTTGCATTGGTTGGTAAAGATGCTGCAATTATCAATATGTAAACGTAGAAGGTGGTTACTTTGGTGAGCAACTAGCTTTGGATCTGTGCTCAACATTAGGGTATAGTCGAGGCCTAGTGCTAGCTGTTGGCACGGCAAGTTTATGTGACTACAGTATCCCCGTCAAGATAGGGTCCTAAACTACGTAGCTTTAATCCATATTTACCACGTAGCATATAAATTCTCGGGCATTAGATGCTAAACAGTATTTAACTTAACCACTGGGTCCGTTTGGTGTGTAGGCCTCAAAGCCTGTCACACATTTTTTCGTTGTCAATGAATTATAGATATTGCCCTGCTTGAAAGTAAAACTATAGCACTACAAGGTTGGTCCAGATCATAAATTAATCTTTTTTTCTTATTTTTGTCCTCTTTCATTCCCAGATGCTGAACTTGATTTTAAACTAAGGACTCTACTTTGCACCTGGAGCAACTGATTGGGAATCTAATTTGGAAGCCAAACTCTTTCACACCTTTGGGGGGGGGGAGCAGAAGTAACCTATCACTGAAGTGACTAAAGGGGAATAATGGTGATTTTGCGCCGTGCTCGGCCGCCTGCTTCCGCC
This sequence comes from Chaunax sp. Z400, assembly GCA_037577475.1. NCBI lineage: Eukaryota > Metazoa > Chordata > Actinopteri > Lophiiformes > Chaunacidae > Chaunax > Chaunax sp. Z400. Next base: position 26,516,383 of record CM075186.1, read on the forward strand.
CCAACCAGCAATGAATCTTGACTCGCTCTCGCTGGCTTTGTCTCAAATCAGCTATCTGGTGGACAATTTAACAAAGAAAAATTACAGAGCCAGCCAGCAAGAAATACAGCATGTAAGTTTTAGCACAGATATCAAAAGCATTTTTTACATTTATTTACAGGTCAAGTTAATACATGTAAAGTGTCTTAAAGTTCCATTCATTTACTCATTGTGTCTACATACTCCACTAATGTTTTCCTTGTGTTCTCCCAGATTGTTAATCGTCACGGTCCTGAGGCAGACAGACATCTTCTACGCTGTCTCTTCTCCCATGTGGATTTCAGTGGCGATGGTAAAAGCAGTGGCAAGGATTTTCACCAGGTAATTTTTTTGAAAGAAGCACCGAGAATTTTTTCATGGATGTCCCATTCCCAAGGATATGTTTGCAGCAATGCTGTCGAAAATACATTCTTACAGTGTTCAAACATATAGAAATGAGCACTGCCTTATGAAAAAACACCCTGCACAGAAAGCATTTACCTCTTGGGACTGTTGATCCAATTGTTTTGTGCCCATCACTTTGAAATTTGGCACAGTTTGCTCTACACTGAGTCCTGTCATCATAGCTATCTGTGGCAATCTGTGTTTTCTGCCCTCAAATAGATTTTTCTTTGATGTAGAGTGTAAATGGTATTTTTTTCCCCACATTATTACATTTGTAGAATTTTTATAATCGAATAAGCCTCTGAGTTAAAGTACTCCTCCAGTCCAAAATGTTCTCTTCTTGTTCCTGTTGTTGAATGTTTGAGCTTCTCCGTGTAGAATTATCTAAATGCAGAATCTGACACTGTAACAATGTATTAATATTTATTGCAGAAAGTGTAAATTTTCTCTGATCATTGAAAATCTGATTTGAGGTTGTATACGTACAAGCATGATTTGTGACATCACAAATAATCTTGAAACCAGTCCTGGTCCAAGGGTGATGTGGAAATTGAAGCTTCCAGTTCACATTGATTGAGAATTGGCTTGACAGTGAAGTAAATAAACTTGTAAAATTAAGAAATATTTGCCTATTCATGTATTCTAGACTTTCCAAGACAGGACAAGGCGTAAGTGCCAATTTATGGATTTTAATGTTGTAATTACCTTTTCCCCCTGTAAACATGTCAGACACACATTGGAAGAAATTTTGTCTGCTTTCATACATGTTTGAAACAATAGACTTGCTGTGTTATCTTATTCTTCACCTGCTTCTTTTGTCTTTATTCTCTTCTTCTCAATCCGTTTTGCTTTGCAACTTGCCCAAGACACAGTTTCTGATCCAGGAGTGTGTGTCGCTGATATCAAAGCCAAATTTTATCTCTACTCTGTGTTACGCCATTGACAATCCCCTGCACTACCAAAAGGTAAGCACCAATTCCTGGAATTTTTATTAAATTGATGAATAACTATCCTGTATTGTGCATTCTGAGTTGAGTAAAGACATACTACAAACCTGTTTCCAAAAAAGTTGAGATGCTGTGTAAAATGTAAATAAAAACAGTATGCAATGATTTGCAAATCATTGAAACTTAATATGTAATGAAAATAGCACAAAGAACATTTGAAATGTTGAAACTGAAAAATGTAATTGTTTTTGAAAATTATATCCTCGTTTAGAATTTGATGCCAACAACACGTTTCAAAAATGTGTTGCATAACATCAACTGAGGAGACCAATTGCTGTAGTTTTGAAAGTGGAATACACCCCCATACCATCATGGGTGCTGGCTTTTGAACTGTGGGTTGATAACAAGCTGGATGGTACCCCTCCTCTTAAGCTTGGAGGATGCGGCGTCCATGATTTCCAAAAAGAATTATAAATTTGAACTTGTCAGACCACAGGACAGTTTTCCACTTCACCTCGTTCCATCTTAAATGAGCTCAGGCCCAGTGGAGGTGGCAGCATTTCTGGATCTGGTTTATATACGGTTTCCTCTTTGTATTGGGGAGTTTCAGCTGTCATTTGTGGATGCAGCAACAAACTGTGGCTTTTGGAAGTCTTCCTGAGCCCATGCAGTGATGTCCACAATTGTGTATGTTTTTAATGCTGTGTGAGGGTCCGAAGATCGCAGCCATCCAATATTGGTTTTCAGCCTTTTCCCTTGCGTACAGAGATTTCTTCAGATTCTCTGAATCTTTTAATGATATTGTTACTGTAGACGATGAAATCCCCAAATTCTTTGCAATTTTATGTTGAGAAATATTCTTAAATTGTTGCACTATTTGTCAGTGCAGTCTTTCACAGGGTGGTGAACCCCTCCACATCTTTACTTTAGAAAGACTCATCCTCTCTGGGATGCTCTTTTTATACCCAATCATGTTACTAACCTGATGCCAGTTAACCTCATTAATGTTGAGATGTTCTACCAGGTGTTTTCTTTTAGCCTTTCACAACTTTTCTAGTCTTTTGTTGCCACTGTCCCAACTTTTTTGAACAGAGTTGTTGGCATCAAATTCAAAATGGGCATATGATTTTCCATAAAATTGGAAACGGGGATTGTACTTAAACATGCAATAATGTTGTCAAGTGCATATTGAGTCATAGGTTACAATCAGTGGAAGCAGAAATCTTTTATCAGTGCTACATCTCTGCAAAAGTGTAGACTTTCAGTTGACATATCAGACTAGGCAGCTTGGACATCAGCTCAGACATCCACAAGTGTGCACACACATTTCTGGTGCTTATGAATTGCATATTGATATTAAATCATTGTGACTGTTTGACTTAAACTATCTTTCAGAGTTTAAAACCATCGACCCACTTATTTACTCAACTGAGTAAAGTTCTCAAGCTCAGCAAGGTCCAAGAGGTGAGCCAGTTCTTAAATGGACTTCATCAATTACCAATTTGAAACATGTACATGGAGTACTCTTAACATTTGGCAATTAGGATACACTGACTGTCAGATGAGAGTCAGACATTTGATATTTAAGTTATTCATTTGTTTCCCAGGTGATATTTGGACTTGCTTTGCTCAACTCCAGCAACATAGACCTTCGTGGTTTTGGTAAGTAATTCTAGCAGTGCCTGACTTACACTTGAAGCAAACAGGATCAAAAACCCAAGTTCACATTCTTTTTTTTGTCTAAACAACAGATCAGTCATCTTATACAATAAATAAATGTATAATGAACAAATAAAATCTATCACCCATTGAATAGAGGTGAATTATATGTAAAACCCATGTCAGATGCTGAACTCTATGACAATTTGTGATCATCAACCATAACTAGTAGTGGAGCAGCGTGGTTGTGCTGAAAAATGTTTTTTTCTTACACACCACGAAAATTTGTTTTCATAGCTATAATCGAGGTCCCACTATTTTGCCAGATTCTTGGAAAAAATTGGAAATTTCATGTGTAATAGTAGTTACAATGTAAAATACCACAGTATTTCTCACAACTGAAACTTGTCCATGTAGTCGGTTATTTTTTTATGAACAGTTTAAACACTTTCTAGGATAAAGTCTAGAATTACTGACCATTTGTCTTAGATTAAAACAAGATTTGATATTTGCCATTTGGACAATCATACAATGTCTATACAGGCTACTGGTGGGCTACTATTATTAAATGATGAATGCATTTCAAAATAATAGCTGGTAATCTCCATATGAAGTGAATGCTGCTTTTCATCAATGTGTGATGACATTCTTAAGACGTGTATACAGGAAAGAAGTATCTGATTAAAAATGAACAACAGACAAAAGTGTGTATTTATTAGTTATTATACTTATTAGTACAGAGAAAATTGTAGGAAATCAAGTCTGTGCTTTTTAATAAGTCTTTGTTTTTGACTTTCTCAGCTGCACAGTTCATCAAGCAGAAACTTCCAGACCTCCTGCGGTCTTACGTTGACGCAGATCTCGGAGGAAACCAGGAAGGTGGCTTTCAAGACATTGCTATAGAGGTCTTGCACCTACTGCTCTCCCATCTACTATTTGGCCAGAAGGGAGCCTGTGGGGTAGGGCAAGAACAAATTGACGCCTTCCTCAAGACACTTTGCCGAGGTATGGGGGTGCAACACAAATTTGGAGCATCCATCAGGGTTTTATCATACTTATGCATGTTCAACTTGCAGTTGAACATACTTGGCTTTTTACAGACTTAAAATAAATGGTATAAATCCTTTCCTTACAGTGTTTTTCCTGTGTTGCTGTGCCACATTTGTGTGTTGTGTTTTAGATTTCCCGCAGGAGCGCTGCCCTGTGGTGCTTGCACCACTGCTGTACCCTGAAAAACGGGACATTCTCATGGACAGGATCCTGCCAGACTCGGGGGAGTTAGCTAAGACCATGATGGAGAGTTCTCTTGCAGACTTCATGCAAGAAGTTGGCTATGGCTTCTGTGCTAGGTGAATTTTTCTTACACCCACAACTAATGTATTATATATATAAATATATAAATATATTTTTGAAGTTCTCTTGTCTATACAAACCATTTTAAATTAATTAATTAATGCAATGTAATCCTGTAAAAGACCACTTGGAGCATGGCAACAGCAGAATTGGATACCAAGGTGCTGTTGACTGCATCGATTACTTAGACACTGCATAGAAATTCCTTCAGTTCATACTACACCATTTTGCAGTTTGACTAATCTGGTTGAGTGATGATATTTTACAACAATATAAATGGTAAAAATATCCAAATTTACCTGCTTGAAAAACTAGGTATTGTATATACAAGATTTATGAACGATTTTTTTCGATTTATGATTTTTGTCTCTCCAGTCTGGATGAGTGCAGAAACATTATCCTCCAGTATGGGGTGAGAGAGGTGACGGCCAGCCAGGTAGCCAGGGTCCTTGGTATGATGGCCCGTACCCACTCTGGTCTTACTGATGGTATTCCACTACAGGTGAGTTATTATTTAATGCAAAAGACATCGACATCCAGAAGTATGTGGTCACTTTGACCACTACAGTTTGGTTTACTCGATGTGGACCAAAAAACATACTTTAATTTTAGTTTAGTAGTTAAATTTTTGTTCACTGTATAGTATATATGTGGGCTGTACGATCATAACATTGATCTAAAAATGACTAAAAAGCTTTGTAAGCTGCCGAGTTATTTAATCAATGACTGTGCAATATGAAAGGACCCTCTCCTCCATAGTAATTTAATTAATTTTGACTTTTAAAATGTTTGTTGGCTTCCAAACATTTAAGTACATCCAAACTTGAACTTGAACTTTTTATTCTTCTGTTTTCTCTTGCAGTCAATCTCTGCTCCAGGAAGTGGTATCTGGAGTGATGGTAAGGATAAGAACGATAGCTCGCAGGCACACACATGGAATGTTGAGGTTCTCATCGACGTTGTGAAAGAAGTGGTAAGTGAACTATTGATTTATCTCAAATATTTAATAGTGAGGGTTTCTGAACAAAAACGGCAATCGGAGAGCACATACCTTTGTCAAGGCTGTACTGTGCCCAGTAAACACTAAAGGACCTAAAATGCTAAAAAATAAATGATAATCATTCAAAATCAGTGTACTTTGTAATTAAAAACATCTAATCTGAATCTATAATAAGACCACAGATAATCATGGTATTGCACATTTTACTTTTCATTTACTAAGTTATACATATACAAACCAATTTAAGACAGAAGTAAAAACATCAAATATGAAGACAGGATAAGACGATGAAGGGATGAAGAAAAATAACAAACAATGCACATATTAGTATTTCCCAGTTTAAATGTGAAAATCTTACTGAAACCTCATGTCAACAAACTGTTTTGCATGATAATGATTTACATAATTATAATGATGGCAGTATTAAAGAAAGTGAGAAAATTTCTTGAATCCACACCTTGATCTGGATTGTGTACTTACAAACACATTTCTCATCAACTCTACTTAAGCACTCAAAATCTGATGGCATTTTGCCTTCACCAATATTGAAATTGCCATTGTCCAGTGGTCTTGAATATATTTGTATTTATCCATTTTTTTTATACAAAGCCTTAACACTTCAAGAATTTTAAAGACACAATTGTAGGCTTATGTACTCAGTGTTTTATAGTATCACATGCAATTACATTAAGTCAAATCTGCATCAGTACACAACTTAATGCACAGAAATGTGAGCAGAAATATTTGTACCTTATTTGAAAAGCTACTGAGGTTTTGCCTGTTTTTTGTTTTGTTTTTGTTTTTTTCTCTGTGCACTAGAATCCCAACCTGAACTTCAAAGAGGTGACATATGAACTGGACCACCCAGGCTTTGTAATCCGGGACAGTAAAGGTCTGCATATAGTGGTGTATGGCATTCAGAGGGGCTTGGGCATGGAGGTTTTCCCTGTCGATCTCATCTATCGGCCATGGAAACACGCTGAGGGACAGGTAACTAACCAACATCTGTTCCATCAGGACAATGTGTTTTCATTACAACTGAAATTGAGCAGTTGATTAAATGGAAGTATTTGCTGACAAAAATTAGAAATTAAAATGGTAATTAAGTAAAATGCAAAGGATGAAATAAAGAAAATTGTCCAAAAAATATGGTTTTAGATGTTTATATTCACTCTTTAAATATGTGATTTCTCTGTTTGTCTTCAGCTGTCATTCATTCAGCACTCCCTGATGAGCCCGGAAGTGTTTTGCTTTGCAGACTACCCTTGCCACACTGTGGCAATTGACATCCTTAAGGCCCCACCAGAGGATGACAACAGGGAGATCGCCACCTGGTATGGAGTTTAGTTTGGATGTATACTGGCTTTGTTTTCAAACATGTCAACATATACTTGCAGTTCTCCCACATGTGCAGTTGAAGCAATGCTATTTACCTTGTGCATCATTCAAATAGATTGAATATCTCACAGCATATGATGGCAGAGGCATAAGTGACATCCTGAATGTGCTGTAGTGGGCTTATACTATAATGATGCTACTTTTTGACTCATTGTCCCCAACTCCTCACAGGAAGAGCCTGGACCTGGTGGAAAGCTTGCTTCGGCTATCTGAGGTGGGCCAGTATGAGCAGGTGAAGCAGCTGTTTGGTTTCCCTATCAAGCACTGCCCAGACATGTTAGTGCTGGCATTGCTGCAGATCTCCACCTCCTGGCACACACTGCGCCATGAGCTCATATCTACCCTAATGCCCATCTTTCTGGGTAACCATCCTAATTCGGCCATTATTCTGCACTACGCCTGGCATGGACAGGTTGGTATTAAAAACTGCTCTTTTGTTTATTTCAAGTCATTCACTTTTTTGTCCCTCTGTACTTTCAAGTTTTTTTTCTTGATTTTCTATTAAATGTTGTATTTGTCTTGATTATAATGTTGTAAAACACATGTACTTATTAAACCTGGTGGTTATTTTTCCAGGGTCAGTCTCCCTCCATCCGTCAGCTAATTATGCATTCAATGGCTGAGTGGTACATGAGAGGGGAGCAGTATGATCAGGCCAAGTTGTCTCGCATCCTGGATGTGGCCCAAGACTTGAAGGTTTGTCTGAAGATACTAGTCATAGACATGACAAATTCTGTGAACGTAAACACCTCGTGCTAAAGCTGAATAATTAGGCAATAATGGTGTAGCTAACAGGACTGTTGCATTGAATCCTACTCTTCTATGCATGTTACTGTATCATTTACTAGTTTTATTCAAATTTGCATTTAAACAAGGTAAATTAAAGGATATAGGGCCACGTATCCTATGTTGTTCTTAGATTTATCTGTTAATACAATATTATTTAGGGTCAGTAAGCCAGCTAAGATTTTTGTTTTGTTTTTTCCACCAGTCCCTGTCTATGTTGCTGAATGGTACTCCATTTGCCTTTGTTATTGACCTTGCTGCACTTGCCTCTCGCCGTGAATACCTCAAACTTGACAAATGGCTGACTGACAAAATCAGAGAGCATGGGGTAAGTCTCGGAATTGGTTTACTGTAAGTTCAATTATTCTCAAATATGTTTATTCCATTGTGTTTTGAGCGCACTGCCCTTAGAGTATTGTATTGTACAATAATTTTGTGTTTTGTCAGGAACCTTTCATCCAGGCATGTGTGACATTCCTGAAGAGGCGATGTCCATCCATTATGGGTGGTCTGGCCCCAGACAAGGACCAACCCAAAAGCGCTCAGCTGCCTCCAGAGACCTTAGCCACCATGCTGGCTTGCCTGCAGTCCTGTGCTGGGTGAGAGGCAATCTGGCTTATTCTTCATCACATTATTATTTATTTACCTGTTTTTTAAGTTGCATATTTCAAGAATGTGTTCTTAATCCCAGTATAGACTCCTATTCACCATACAGTGTTATTTCTTTATCCCCTGATATGAAAGAAGTGGGAGAGGTGTGATGAATGGGGTTTGTCCCTCACGTTTCATTTCTGGAGCATAACTAAAAAAAATATATTTTAAAATAGATATTTTTTTACCAAAACTTAGTACACACATAAAACCAAACCTGAAGTGATGCATTTTGCTAATAAGGGGTTTTTGCTTTTATTTATTTTTGTTCTTTCCAATGGTTTGGAAGTTGAACTGAAGTCATTCTAGACGTGGGTTTTGTTTGCTTCTTAATTTCTGTTCAAGGATCAAGGCATCATAGCTGTGTATCCCTCAATCGTTATCAAACCGTTAATAGGCTTTTGTCTTTCTTCAATGAAATGCGGCTGTGGTTGGGGATCCTGAGGATTTCATGCTTGTTCAACTTAAATTTGTTTCACTTTTTTCCTCAGGAATGTGTCCCAGGAGCTGTCAGAGACAATCCTGACCATGGTTGCCAACTGCAGCAATGTAATGAATAAAGCCCGACAGCCGCCACCAGGGGTAATGCCAAAGGGACGCGCCCCCAGCACCAGCAGCCTGGATGCCATCTCTCCTGTACAGGTATCTTCACATGAAAGTCGCATCATGCCTCTACAATCAAACCTTTCTAAGGTCAAACTGCATTCCATACCTACCTGATTCTCGCTCTCTTTTTTTTGCTTTTTTCTAGATGGACCCTCTGTCTGGCATGGGCTCTTTAAACCTGGGGGGAACATCCACTTCCCACACTCAAAGCATGCAGGGTTTCCCAACTTCACTGAGCTCAGCTTTCAGTAATCCCCAATCCCCAGCAAAGGCTTTCCCTCCACTCTCCAACCCTAACCCCAGCACACCATTTGGGGGCATTGGCAGCCTATCCTCACAGCTCCCTGGTATGGACTCTGGTACTATGCTATTTTATTTCATTTTATTTTATTTATGACAAACAAGCAAGGCATTAGTTCACATTAAATCAGTCCTAGAGCTTCCTTCAGTATCTTAGGCATCTGACTTCATCTTCGTTGGGTTCAGTGAGAAATAAGAGTTGTAGTTACACTGGTAAATGTAAATATTTTCTATAAAGTAAGCCTTGGCTTAGCTAGGCTTCTTAACTTGGTTTCATGTTGAGAAATTCGGGAAAAGGCACCAGGAAAGAAGGTTCAAATTCAACACCTGGATAAGCATATTAAGCTGAACGAAGTTCAGACATAGAATAGATCATGGGGTGAGGCAGGTGTGCATAGAAATGACTGAAGTGTTATGTTGCTTGCAGGTCCCTTGGGCTCAGGAATCGGCTCTGGTATTGGCTCTGGTCTGGGGATGCAAACAGTAAACACAGACCCCTTTGGCACCAGGAAGATGAGCACACCAGGCCTAAACCCACCTACCTTTCAGCAGAGTAAGATGAAGGCCTGCAAGTGGTGGTGGTAGTGATGTGACTGAGAGCCCCGCCCTGCGCTGCTCAGCACTGTATTTCCTCTGCAGTAATAGTTATTAGCAGCTTGATATGCAAACATATTTCTAATGCACCTTAGTGTGCCTCACAAACGCAGTTTACAAGTTTCACTAGTCCTTATGTGGAGCTTTTTAAAGACTTGGGCAATTTTAACCTCTTGTAAACAGTTTTGTACGATATAACATTCTTTTCCATTTCATGTTATACAACTCAAAATTCAGTTATCATAGAGGAAATACAGATCAGTCTTCCATTCTTTGTCTGCTTATGCTGACAGCCCCACTTCAGTGTAACATGTCTACTTTTTAAGCATCAAAAAGGCCTCTAACCTGACTCGGATCAGTTAGAATGCTTTTTGATTCCTGCTGTATCACAATGATTTTCACCATTGTCTTAAGCCCCACTGTGTAGCACCAGCTCTACTCGACTCAACTCGCCTTTTTTTGGTTTTCCATTAGGTAAAAGTACCTAGTACCTGGTACCACATTTTTAGTACCACCTCCGTTGTGGTTCCAAGTGGGCTGAGCAGGTACTAAAAGGTCACATGAAACATTGCAGACCACTGATTGGTCAGAGAGAATAGTTTCTGTGTCATTGCATCATCAATGCCCAGCAAGCACGGAATATCCTGCACAGCACAAATCAATAGCTGCCATACCCACACAGCCAAGCTTCTATAGCAGCCGTAGGGTTGCAAAATTCCGGGAATATTCAAAGTTGGAAACTTTCAACGGCAATTAACGGGAATAAACGGGAATTAAGGGGAATAAACTGGGTGTTTTGGGGTAATTTATACTACTGTATTTACCTGGTCATATACAGACAAATATAAACATTTTGTTTTGTCATAAGCACACATGCATTCAGACATTCCTAATACAAATGATAAAAATGACATTTTTGACTCAAGTCTATTTGTGAGTAGAACTTTAATGGATTCTGGAACAACAAAAAACATGAATGTTGAATAAAATTAATTAATTCATTCCCCCCAAATGAGTCCCATTCAAAATGTAAAATGAAAGCATTTAGTTCCTTCTGCATTGGCTGGGGTGAAATGTCTCCACACGTCAGATAGTGCACGTGGCATTGTTCTGTAGAATAAGTTGAGAAAAAAAGCTTGTGAAAAACACTAATGCCCAATGCCATGCACAGAGATATAAATAGTTAGCTAAACAATTGGAATAGTCTTTAAAATATTTTACACTTGATGGATAAATGAATAGAAATAGGCTAGATGAATAGATAAACAGAAAACTGGCAAGCTAGAAACTATATAAACACATGTTGATTTAGTATTTGCTAGTTAAACTTAAATACTATAGATCAAATATATTTACTACAGTAATATCATCAAAACTTACCTGACTGGATGTAGTGGATGTAGTCTGGATTTAGTCCTTGGGCCTTGGGGGATTTAGGTTTCAGTTTCCTTATTGTCGGACAGCTGATAAGGAAACCAAAACCTACCCACCCCCCACCCCCCCCCCCACTCATCGGTATTAGACACTGAAGCAGGATGTAAACATTGTACTGATTTGTAGCATTCAAAACATTCATTCATTCAAACCTTTATTTATTCTCGAATAGACAGTTGAGGTTACCCTCATTTACAATGTCGCCGAGACTTACAGGCATTTCAATATGCAAAAACAATTAGTAATAAATAAAGAAACCAGTTTACATTGTAAACATATAACATATTCCCAAAAGAACACTGCGAATGACTTATGAGGTAGGAAATACATTCAACATGTTTATTAGACCACAAGGACACGTACAATGTTTTTTGGGGAGAAAATAGCATAATTTTTTTTCCCCCAAAATTCCCGAGCTAAATTTTCCGCCCCTTTGCAACCCTAAGCAGCCGTAACTTTATTAGTAATTACGGCCACTATAGGAGGTGCAGATGTTCCTGTCTTTGATAGCTAATGAGAGGATCACGAGAGGTGGATGAGAGGTGTGTGAAAATTACCTGCAAAAATGTGATATCAATCCTAGTCAAGTCGAGTAGAACCTGTACTAAGCAATGGAAATGCGGCTTAAGTGATACAAGTTGAGGCACGAGGTCCACCAGTGTTGAATGACAATATTCAAATTGATGAGACTTGCCCTTAATAATATCTTGTTCTACTCTTCTTCCAGCTGATCTTTCTCAGGTGTGGCCCGAAGCAAACCAGCACTTTAGTAAGGAGATAGATGATGAAGCAAACAGTTATTTCCAGCGCATCTACAACCATCCACCTCACCCAACTATGTCTGTCGATGAAGTATGTTGTGACATTATTCATTTGTCTCTGACCAAAAAAAACACAACCTAACCTGTATCAAACTCACATATGCTTTGAGGGAATTATTGGCTGCTGATGATTAATTCTACTGTTCCATATTATATAATGTTGCTGCTCTTTTAATTAAATCTTCCTTTACATTATTGCCCTGTTACTAGGTACTGGAGATGCTGCAGAGGTTCAAGGATTCAACCATCAAGCGGGAGCGAGAGGTGTTCAATTGCATGCTTCGGAACTTGTTTGAGGAGTATCGATTCTTCCCCCAATACCCAGACAAGGAGCTGCACATCACTGCCTGCCTTTTTGGTGGCATAATTGAGAAGGGTCTTGTCACGTACATGGCTCTGGGCTTGGCTCTCCGATACGTTCTTGAAGCCTTAAGAAAACCCTATGGATCCAAAATGTATTACTTTGGAATTGCTGCCCTAGATAGGTTTAAAAACAGGTACTGAAATGTTTTCTATTGTAAGTACTGAGTATTAATGTAATAAGTCATCCTGTGTCAGACTAATATACTTTACACTTTTAGACTCAAGGACTACCCTCAATATTGTCAACACCTGGCTTCAATTGCTCACTTCTTGCAATTTCCCCACCATTTACAAGAGGTAACCAGGTTTCCTTAATTTATCTTTGCTCACTATTTTAATGTTTTGTCTCAGCTTGGACTACAGGAAAGGCTTCCTACATACAGACAAATTAAATCTCCCGCTCTGCTCCTTTCAATATCCTGTGTGTGCAGTATATCGAGTATGGCCAACAGTCACGGGACCCTCCGGTGAAGATGCAAGGCTCCATCACAACACCTGGCAGCCTGGCGCTTGCACATGTTCAAGCCCAGGCCCAGTCGCAGCAACCAGGTGTCCCCAAAGCTCCACAGCCAGGTCAACCCAGCACTCTAGTAACCCCCACCACGACTACAACCACAGCAGCCAAGACAACCACCATCACAAGACCTACACCCAGCAGCTTCAAGAAGGATGTCCCTGTGAGTGGCTTGCTGGTGCCTTGTCAATGCTTGTTTATGATTTTATGCATGTAAAAGTTGTAGATTGTTTATTGATTCTCATCTGTTGCACATTTAATTGTTCTTAATGCCACCTGCAGCCTTCCATAAACACAACCAACATCGACACCCTGCTGGTGGCCACTGACCAAACAGAAAGGATCGTAGAGCCTCCAGAAAATGTGCAGGAGAAGATTGCTTTCATTTTCAACAACCTTTCACAGTCCAATATGACACAGAAGGTAAGACCAAACTAATAATATAACTATCTCAACAACCTTAATAGTCAAAGAAGCCTCTTTAAAACCAAATTTGCCATTTCTAGGTTGAGGAGCTGAAAGAGACTGTGAAGGATGAGTTTATGCCCTGGGTCTCTCAGTACTTGGTGATGAAGCGTGTCAGCATTGAGCCCAACTTCCACAGCCTCTATTCCAACTTCCTGGATACTCTCAAGAACCCTGAATTTGTTAAGATGGTCCTCACTGAGACTTACAGAAATATAAAGGTAAATGGAGGGGGATAATGTATTATCTTGAGGGTTTTAAATCCCTCCATTAGATTTTTTTTTAATTAAATAAAAAAATTATTATCTGCTTACTGCAGATGTCGCATTCCTGAGTAGTACTTCTGCCAATACATGTCTAATGACGCACAGTTTCAGCACTACTGAACAACTTTCAGTTTGTAAATATCGACACTCCTCTCTTAACTCCCTATTTCTTTCAGGTTCTGTTGACCTCTGACAAGGCAGCTGCAAATTTCTCAGATCGCTCCTTGCTGAAAAATCTGGGCCACTGGTTGGGCATGATAACACTGGCCAAAAACAAGCCTATCCTTTATACTGTAAGACTTTGTTTTTAGGTTCTCTTGTTTCATTATGTGGTGGGTCAGCTTTCAATTTGGCTAACATATATTTCTCCTTTCTCCAGGATCTAGAAGTCAAATCTCTGCTCCTGGAGGCCTACGTAAAAGGCCAGCAGGAGCTTCTGTATGTGGTTCCTTTTGTGGCCAAAGTTTTGGAGTCCAGTCTCCGTAGCATGGTGAGTAACATAGGTTTGGAGTTGTCTCTGTGCCATTGACATTTCCTTATACCACTGCCAGTATAAAATGCTGTGCTGTTTCATTTACATCAGAAACAAAATTGGTTTCTACTTACCTGATATCAGAGTTTTTTCTGGATTCTTCATGATTTTAACTAATGTGTTTGTCTCTGATGTTGCAGGTGTTCAGGCCCCAGAACCCCTGGACCATGGCCATCATGAATGTTCTCGCAGAGCTACATCAGGAACATGATCTCAAGGTAATAGATTATTCTTCCATTGTAGCCACAAACCCCCAGGCAGTGCTTGGTAGTGCAGTCTATAAATCAGAGTTTAAAGTGCTTCAACATAATCTAGTTTGGCAACAGCTAAGCTTTTCATTCCACAAAATATGAATGAACTCAACTTGCTGACTGTAACCCAGCTATATCCAACAATGTATCTTAGTATATTTCATATTGTGCACCACATCACATTCCATTTACTCAGTGAATATTTCACGGTCCACAATCCAAGCCTTCAATTTGTTGCCCTTTATAGGCCTAAACGTGGATGCCACTTTCAGCTACCTCAAGAAATGTTTTGAAAATATTAGTTGTTGTGAAACCAGGAAATGCCTCAGGTACAATATAAAATGCTGGATCTGTTCACAGCAAGTTGATGAGTAGATGCACTCAGTGTTGGTACGTGGTCTGGAGAAATATGTAATTTAATTTAGTTAATTTCCAGGTCTGGAAATGTATGGAAAATAGAAAGGAGATATGAAATTATATGTGTTTCCAGACAGCGAGTTGAGCGATCATGGTAAAGTAGGTAATAACATTCACATCCTTTGACAATATGTTTTTGGCCCAACCAAGATCAAAACCGACAATGATTGATGAACCTGTCATCGCTCCGAATGATGAGCAGTAAGAATTTGAGTGAATGGGTGTCAACGTCAAAGTCAATGGATATAAGTTCTCTTTTCTAGTTTCCTGATGAATTGCACATCAGCATCCCTTCTGTTACTGTAGGGGTTGAAGGTATACATATTAAATATGTTGTAGCAGAACTTGTCTGAGTTTGTTGATAATGATTTGTATGAGCTACAGTATTTAGCTACAATCTTCAATCGTATTTGGCAATCTATATAGTCAGACTATAACAGAGTCTGAGTCTGGAAAAGGATGGAATTTTGAAACGGAAAATGTGTAAGAACCCTGTGCACTGACCTGATACCACATGATTTATTTATTAGAACCCTGCTACTTTTTAATTATGTCCCATACACATGTATTCAATGTACTGGTGTCAATAAGGAACAGCATAGTATCAGAAGATCTCTTGTTAATACTGCTTGCACTGTTCACTTGTTTACTGCAGCTGAACCTTAAGTTTGAGATTGAAGTTCTTTGTAAGAACTTGTCACTGGACATCAACGATCTCAAGCCAGGAAACTTGCTGAAGGACAAGGAGAAGCTAAAGAACCTGGAAGAGCAGCTCTCTGCACCAAAAAAAGAGGCAAAGCCTCCAGAAGAGATGTTGCCAGTGTCTACCACAGGTAGATACTCCATATTTTGTTCAGCTTTTTGAAATGATTAGAGATCTGTTTTTTGAATATCTTCATTACTTTTGATTCTATCAAATACAGATATTGCTTTAAACAAAGTTTTGAAAAAGTGTTAATACTTGGATACTTTTGACAACCTTAAAAGTATCGATCTAAAGTAAGATGTACTTGAGGTAGTCTTTTATTGTTGTTAGCCTTTAGTAAATGATGTCAGCATATCAATGCAAAAGCCCTGATTATTACACTATTTTTTTCATCACATCACCCATTATTTATCATATCAAATCAGTTTTATTGCTTAGTTCTTATTTACAAATGTTGCTTTAAAAAGTTTTGTATTATTTTTGTTGCCTGTATGGTTGTTTTTAGGGCTGACCCGAATGTTGATCCTTTTTTATGAGGAAGGAGATGTTAAAGAAAAAAGCAAAAGCTAATAAAGAATGATAGACTGAGCTCTTCTAGAGGGCTACATTTGTCTTAAAACCTTTTCACGTGAAAATCAGGCATGTCCATGTGATATGATCGCACAGAACAGTATCGACACACACTTCTGCTCCATTGCACAAATTAGTCCAACAAGCAATGGGCTGAGATGGGAGCAGTGGCTGATGTCTTTCTCCTTGTCTCTCATTGAACTGATAATTACAGTAATGGCAAACTATATAAGTAAATAATGGCTGCGAGTTTATGAAACGTTCAACAGCTTGTTGTAATCAGTTCATCTGAATACACTTTTCCTCATCATCCACCCGCCACCCTCCTGAATGAATTTTCTCTGATTTATATACCCATGACCAGCATTTCACTCCCCTCTTCCCGTAGAATATATTGCCTTTAAATTATGTTAGCCAGGCGAAACTTTCCTTGTGATTTCTTTGTGTTCTATTGGTGTACGATTGCTTTCTTTAAATATTAACTAATTATAAGAGGCTGCTGCCAGTAATTTGTTTCTGTGCAGGCTGTAATATCACATCAGCAAATTCATGGCACATTTAGGCTGCAAAACAGAGCAAACTAAACCTTTTTAAACCTTTAGCTTCTGAATACATTTTGTACCTCTCTGATGGAGATCAGGATTTATCAGGAGGACGGCTATTTTATTCCAAACAATTTAATTACATGAACCTGGACTGTGAGACCTTCAGGGTGTGTAGAAGATTAGAGTTAAGTTGCTGTTCCTTGTGCATGAATACATACAGCGCCTCCCTTAACGGGAAGAAGCTTCACTCCATTTCACCATCCTGCAGCCCCTCCACTAACAGTGGTTTACACGTGCCCCCACCTCCATCAAAGCCTTTAAAAAATGATCCCTAAAACGACTTCGGGGCCGCCCTACTTGTTTTCTGTTTAATTTGTGTGGATAATCCTGTTTTTCTTGTGATTTTAATCAAATTAACATTTTGTGACCAACAGGAGACTTTGTTCCATTTGCAGCTCCTCCCTCAACCCCAGCTGCTACCACCACCACTTGCACAACCACTGGGCCCCCCACCCCACAGTTCAGTTACCATGACATCAATGTGTATGCCTTGGCAGGCCTGGCTCCACACATCAATATAAATGTCAACGTAAGTGTTGGGCTCCTGCAAAACTCTGACAGACAAGTCAATGCTCCACTTAAGACACAAACACACACCTACTCTTTTCATCTGTTGGAATAAATTTCCTTTGTCCTTTGGATTGCCTTTTTCTTTACTGACTTTTCTCTTTTGCACCCATCCCTGCTCCTCTGTAGATCTCTCTGCTGCAGGCCCATCCTCAGCTGAAGCAGTGTGTACGGCAGTCAGTGGAGCGAGCTGTCCAGGAGCTGGTGCACCCCGTGGTTGACCGCTCTATCAAAATTGCCATGACAACCTGTGAGCAGATCATCAGGAAGGACTTTGCCCTGGATTCAGAGGAGTCTCGCATGCGTGTGGCAGCTCACCATATGATGAGAAACCTGACTGCAGGCATGGCCATGATCACCTGCCGTGAGCCCCTGCTCATGAGCATTGCCACCAACCTAAAGAACAGCTTTGCTGCTGCACTTAGGGTAAGCTGAAAGTCTTCACAACCATTTGCCTTCAGTTGCTTGTGTTCCATTAGATGATATAAAGAGATGAAGCATGCAGTGACGAAGTTATCAGAAAAATAACTATTTGGGTTCAAATACACGCCAAGTAAAAGGCTGCGAAAATGAAATTATTAATATAACTTTAATTTCTTCTTACTATATAACTTCATAATGTTTTTCAACTTTTTTGGTTCTTATTTATATAATACTAAGATTATCTATTCAGTATGTAAAAGGAAAATTGTAAGACTGTAGGCAGCTTCAGTTTTTATATCCTCGACAGTGGAACGTTAGCCAACTTTTTGCGTAGGAGTGGGGACCAAACAAGACTGGGTAAATGCAGTAAAGTTTTCCAAGGGGCTGAATTGACAATCCCAAATATAAAGTCTGGTTGCCTCAGGATTCTAAATGAGAAATGAAAGCTAGAGAAACGCTATGTGTTGAGTCATTCACCATCTCCAACTGGTTCCAGATCAGGGTTCCCAACAGCACCTACAGTCTTCTGGCAATTATTTTACAACATAATGGCTTGCATTGTCAGAATGTTACATACATGTTAATATTTCAATATTAAAACGATTTATTTCCATAATAGATATTTGTGTTCAGATGTAAAATATGTTCTGGAAAATCTACCTGGATGTCTGTAAATTTTAATCTGGGAATGTATGGAATTTAGAAATGGAAAATCCTTAGGAACCCTGAGCAGAGAAAGAGCTTTCTTTCCCTACACACCTGTCTTTGTACCATTCCTGCTACTTTAACTGGTGGTGTATATTCCCTCAGGCACCAACCCCCCAACAGAGGGAAATGATGGAAGAGGCTGCAGCCAGAATTGCTCAAGACAACTGTGAATTGGCTTGCTGCTTCATTCAGAAAACCGCTGTGGAGAAGGCTAGCCCTGAAATGGACAAGAGACTAGCTACGGTGAGACTTTGAGAAGACTAGCTCAACAATATAAATGCATCATTATTTACTGACACATTTATAATATGTGTAAAAATGAATCATTTTTATTGTCTGTATTGCAGACTGCAATAATCATTTCTAAAATCTAAAATTTCATTCAGACAAAATCAGGCATGAAACAAATGCTGTCATTGGCCCAAAATGACTCATGCACATTCAGAGGCCTGCTAAAACTAACATGTTGCTTGGTGCCTCAAACATCATTCTGCCTCTCCCCAGCTAGTGCAGAGGAAGGGAAACTGGATACTATTCAGGCAGAGTTCACAGACCAAACCATGACAGTCTCCCAGGTGACTCCTATAAATGCCTGATTTGCTCTAAATAAGGGCTAGGTTAATGTAGTCAGAAAGGGTTCTCCAATATCTGCAAGTAATTATTACTACTTCAGAACTATGCATGTTGCTTTTGATTGGGCACTTAGTGTTATTATTGTCATAATGACCAGTAGATGATCCTGGTGACGATCCTTACCTTTTAATTTAGAAGTAGACTGTTCTACTAGGATGCAGGGTGTGTGTGAATTCACTTTTTTTTATTCCCCTGTCACAAACAAAGTTGAAGGGGATATAGGAATGGGTTCTATCCTGTCTGTCCATCAAGTTTAGTTTCCAGAGCATAACTCAAAAACTATCATATTTTTTTCACACAACAACCAAGTCCTGCTGAAGTGGTGCCTTTTGCTATTTGGTGACTTTTGTCATTTTAATCTTTTTCCATTTCCTCTGCTTCAAGTTCTAGCTGTTGGTTTTCTGTTCTGGAGCAGACCTCAAATACAAGTCAATATTTATCAGCACAGTTTTCTACACATAAAGTACTGAGGTGGGGCTTTTTGCTAGTTGGAGATTGTCATTTTAATTTTTTCATTTCTTAATTGGACTGAAGTTCATTCTGGGAGTGGGCTTTGTTTCCAGAGCAGATCTGGGGATTTGTCTCAGATGAGGGTTTCCTGGGCGTAACATGAAGAAATTGTCCAATATTTTTTCACAAAACCTTATGTACACATCTCCCTTGTACTGGAGAGGTGTCTTTTGATGTTTGGGAAATTTTGTTATTGTTTTTTAAATTTTGCTTCTCAGATATGCAATTAACAACAACTTCAATAACTTAATGGTCTTGTTTTTTCTAATGAACTGTACATGTGGCGATGGATCCTGAGTATTTCATGCTTGTTATATGTAAGGTTTTAAATGTAATTTCTTTTATAAATGTCACTGAAAACCAAAAGTGTTGCAATATCTTAATTCATTTCTACTCTTCCAGGAGTTTGAGCTGAGGAAGCATGCACGTCAAGAGGGACGTCGTTATTGTGATCCTGTTGTTCTGACTTACCAGGCTGAACGTATGCCTGAGCAGATCAGACTCAAGGTAAAATGTGCATAACATTCTGAGACAAAGTATACGAGCAAAAGTATGCTCAGTTACGCCTCTGCTAGTTTCAGCTTTTCAGCTTATTGTTAACTCAGTTATTGGGTCCATCCAACAGGGCTGTCATTTGTTCATATGTTACAGTGTGTACAGTCGTGACATTTTGGTTCAGTAAAAAAATCAGACCTGTCAGCCACTATGCTTTTTATGTTGCAGCTATGCATTTTGACATCAAAGTACATAGATATGATTTGCCACTCTAAACTAAGAGTCTAAACTAGTGATGCCTGTGAGTTCAGTTGTGCACATAAAGTACTTAAGTCTAAATGCAAGAGTCAGCCGCGTATAGCCTGCCAAAAAGCCACAGAAGAAGAGTTTGACATATCAGTGACCACCACTTGAACCCAGCACAAAAATTGGTCAATCATTTCAAGAGATGAAAAGCAGCATGAATTGAGTTTTATCTTGTTAGTATCTCGTTACCCCTCTTCACTTTGTTCGGCTGATTCCACAAGGAGTATGGTGCTTTTAACTCCTTTGCAAAGGTGAACAGGCTGGAGCAGATGAGGGAAGTTGAATTTGTGATTGTGAATTGAGTTAATTTAATGATCTTACCTGACAACCTTCAGAAAATATTTAATAATGTTAGCCCAATATTATGTAATTTGTAAGCTAGTTTGCTCGTACACTAAGCATTTAAGAACGCTAACAACAATAAGTTATATTGTTTGTGTTCATTGTACTGTATTCATGTTTATTATTGCAGCCAAACCCATAACAATATTTAAAGTAAATGGTAAATGGACTGTACTTAAGTAGCTTAATATAAATATACCTTTCTAGTCTGACTGACCACTTAAGCCAGCCATTAAACATTCATACAGTGGTGACAGACTACCATGCAAGGTAGGTGGTAGGATAACAAACGGGTACTGCACATGCAGGGGAAGTAATGTGAGGGTGTGCCTGCATTCATGCCAAATCATGCATTTTGCACATTGTGCAATTTCGATTTGATGTTAACCCCCAAGGAGCTTTAGTTGACAGTGTAGCTAAACCTGTACTTGAAGGCCTACATTCCTAGATAATAACATGATTATTTTACCTGCACGATGTGTCCCTATATAAGCTGATTCAATTATTTAATTATCAAATAACTGAGAAACCCTGAACAGGTAATTGGGTTTTATTCATAATAGCCATTCATATATATTACTTGCTATATAATATACAAAATAATTTCCATTTTTATTAAATGATTGAATGCAGTTGACTTAAGGTTATCAGTTTGTATAAGTACACATACACACTGAAATATTAATCTTAAAAAACAGTTTTCAGTAGGTGAACTGAACCTTTTGACTTTCTCTTTATATTATAATAGAGCCTTGTGCAGTGCAGATATTTTATGAACGGGCCTGAAACTGGCATTCAGCCAAAGACGTCAGCTTGTTTACTCATGCCCACAAACGAATGTTTATTCCCAAATGTTAATGTGGTGAGTTGGTAAATGAATGTGTGTTAAGTGGGACAAAACCTTGTGAACTCAGCGTTACCATTCAAATATTGTGCTACTCAAAATATTTTCCCAAGGTCGACTGGTCTGCAAAATGCATGTATGTGTATGTTTTGTAGGTAGGAGGAGTCGACCCCAAGCAACTGGCTGTATATGAGGAGTTTGCCAGGAACGTTCCAGGTTTCTTGCCCAGTAATGATCTCTCCCAACCCACTGGCTTCTTGGCTCAGCCCATGAAGGTGAGTGTTTTTCTTGAGATCCTCAAAAGAAAACTTGACCGCTAAAAGTCAAGGTAAAGTTGAAAATTGCTGCAGTGCTTATTAAAAGTGATAATGAATCCTATTATGAAAACATACCCGCAGAAAATTTGTGTCACACATAGATGTTGCAGTTTCAAACCCATGGGTTTAATTGCCAAATTAAAAAATAAATGTAATGAAATCCATGTCCCCATATCTCTGTTAACAGCAACAGGCATGGGCCACAGATGATGTGGCTCAGATCTACGATAAGTGCATGGCAGACTTGGAGCAGCATCTTCATGCCATCCCTCCGGCCCTTGCCATGAACCCCCTGACCCAGGCCCTGCGCAGCCTGCTGGAAGCTGTCGCTTTGGCTAGAAACTCCAGGGACGGCATTGCAGCACTTGGCCTTCTGCAAAAGGTAGGGCAATTACTTTTACAAGTGCACTCGAGTCTTCTAGAAATGACTTTAGAAGCATGGTTGAGTATTGATATTTTTCAACTTGTGTTTTACTACATTGATTTCTCTGTTTCCAAGGCTGTGGAAGGTCTCCTGGATGCTACTAGTGGTGCTGATGCAGACTTGCTGCTTCGCTACAGGGAGTGTCACTTGCTGGTGCTTAAAGCCCTACAGGATGGACGTGCCTATGGACCACAGTGGTGCAATAAGCAAATCACCAGGTGAGTAACGACACATTTGATTTCAAATCAGTATTTTACGAGTGCAGTACCTGTTCAAAACCTGTTCGGAAGGGATCTTTGCTTTGGCTTTGGTATTGCTGGTTGCAGCTTTCTTGTTCTAACACAAGTAAAGTGACCTGTAGTCACTGAGCCACGGCAAGTGAAGACCGGCTGCAGACGTAGGTGAGGACATGCCCGACTCGGTCCACAGAACTGAACTGGAGAATCTGTATTTTTATTTCAAAGTGGTACTTGATTTATGCATAACGGGAGTATGCAGTTAAAATAATGACTGACAAATGTATTTTTGCATAAGTCTGGGGCCAAGAAAACAACGGACTGTAATAACAGTTTAAGCCTTTTCTTTGTGCAAACACAACCATTTAAGTGAACAGAAAATATCAAACGATATCCTGATAATCCATACTGTGATGAGGCGTTTCCAATTTGCAGAGCTTACAATGAAGCGCAATGTTGGATCTTTATTTAAAATACTCCCACATTTTATGGGGGAGGTCTTATAGCAGCAATACAAAAATTACTGGGGAGGAACTGACCTTTATAAAATTAAAACTGACAAGTGACTGCTACTATCAGAAACACGTTCCATATGCTGTGCGGTCTTTCTGCTGTCTTGACAAAGCGCTCTGGTGTTTCAGTTGTACTGCTGTGATAAGACTTGTCCAGTTTGCAGAGCTCACAGGTCACTGTCTGAGATACTCCCACTCTTTAGATGATTGAGAGCGAGGATTTTTAGCTGCAGCTTGTTCCTGGAGGAATCATGCTTTAACCCATGGATGTGGTGTTTTGGACTGGGCGCAGCTGTCTTGGTGATCATAGTTGTGATCAATGACGTCACTTACATCGATGCGTTGAGTACCATACACCTGCTTACTCTAAGTTGATTAATATTGAGTGTGTCGCATATCCAATTGCACCAAATTCGACACTGCACTTCCTTTGGCCCTTTGCAAATCACGCGCCACTTTTGAAGTAGATCAGATGAATGGCTGCTGTGATTGGTGAAGACAGAGATTCCTGGCATTATAGTTAGATGCAGTGTTGTCTTAAGCTCATTTGACTCTTGCTGAATTGACTCGTAGAAACTGTTTGCTGTCTTGGGTAGATTATTGCTCATTTGAACAGTCATTTGATTTTAGGGATGTTGTGGTGCATGGCATAAGATGGCTTCATACATGTGGTTTTTGCTATGTTTGTTTCTAGGTGTCTGATAGAATGTCGTGATGAGTACAAATACAACGTGGAAGCAGTGGAGCTTCTGATCAGAAACCATTTGGTCAATATGCAGCAGTATGACCTTCACCTGGCACAGGTACACGTTTTCTTTCTTTTGCTTTTGGGGTTGAGTGTAAATGTTTATGCAGGCAATTCTTTAAATTTCTGCATAATTAAGATACATGTTTTAAAAATGAATTGTGACTCTGTTGTGTAGTTAGATGTGTTGTCAACTATTTGTTAGTTCAGTGTTTAAATAAAAATGTGATTGGGGGGTACAGGGACTGTGTATATGTTTGCTTTATCAGTGGATCTGTGAATTAAGGAAAACTGTCATTTTTAATACTGACTCTGTTTTCTTCCAGTCCATGGAAAATGGACTTCACTACATGGCAGTTGCATTTGCCATGCAGTTGGTGAAGCTGCTGCTGGTGGATGAACGCAGTGTCAGCCATGTCACAGAGGCTGACCTCTTCCACACAATTGAGACTTTAATGAGGACCTGTGCACACTCCAGAGCCAACGCACCTGAGGGGTAAACGATTACATAATCAGTTAAAACACTGTTTTGTTGTTCAGAGTGGATTTAATTGTCAATTGACCATAAATATCTGGAGCTCAATTGCTCACTTATGTGAAAAGAAGATTGCAATGAGCCAGTGAGTAATAATTACTACAATAACAACACTGATAATAATGATGATATTAATAATGATGATGATGTCAGAGGGTGTCAGCCAAGATCCCAGCAGTAGATCGGTCCATGCTGACCTGCGGGATGAGAAAGCACAAACACTCTGGGGAAGAAGTCAAGTTAGTAACATGAATTAATGAGACATGAGTGTGTAAAGAAGAAGAGAGAGGAGCTCAGTGCATCACAGGACGTCCCCCAGCAGTCTAGGCCTATAACTGCAGAGCTAAAGACTAGCCTAATCCAGCTTTAGTTGTAAGCTTTGTCAAAAAGGAAAGTGTGAACCTCTTAAATGTAGAGAGGGTGTCTGCCTCCTGGACCCAGACTGGAAGATGTTCCACAGGAGAGGAGCCTGATAACTGAAGGCTCTGGCTCCCGTTCTACTTTCAGAGACTCTAGGGATCACAAGTAACCCTGCATTCAGGGAGCGTAATGTTCTAGATGGGTAGTAGGGTACTACGAGCTCCTGAAGGTATGTTGGTGCCTGACCATTAAGGGCTTTGTACGTGAGGAGAAGGATTTTAAATTCTATTGTGGATTTTACAATGCAGAGAGGCTAATACAGGAGAGACATGATCTCTGATACTAGTTCTGGTCAGAACACATGCAGCAGCATTCTGGATCAGCAGGGGAGTCTTTAGAGACTTGTTGGGACAGCCTGATAATAGGGAATTACAATAGTCCAGCATGGACGTAACAAATGCGTGCATTAATTTTTCTGCATCTTTTTGAGACAGAATGTGTCTGATTTTTTTATATATTATGCAAGTGAAAGAAGGCAGTCGTAGAAACGTGTTTTTATCAGAGATAAAGGGCATATCCTGATCAAACATGACTCCCAGATTCCTCATGGTGGAGCTGGAGGCCAAGGTAATGTCGTCCATAGTGCTTATATCATCAGTGTGTTTCAGAGATGTTTAGGGCCCAGCACAATTACTTCAGTTTTGTCTGAGTTAAGTAGCAGAAAATTGGACGTCATCCATTTTTTTATATCCATAAGACATGCCTGAAGTTGAATTAGTTGATAAGTTTCACCTGGTTTCATTGATAAGGGAATGAATGTAAGGAAATGAAATAGGGCTGCAACTAACAATTTTTTTATATCGATTAATCTATATTTTATTTTATTTTTTGATTAGTTGATTGATTTATTGATTATTTTTTTACATTAATTGTCGCGGATAGTGTCGAACATGATTTACTTGAAAGGCTGGAGCCAATTTTAATTTGAAATGCACTTTTTTATCTGTAAAAGGTTGCTTACACCCACACCCAAGAGAAATAGAAATACCGAGGTCCAAACACTGAGCAGGCTAGAAGGGTTTGGGAGCATGGCCCCCTGAAGAAAATTTAATTTCCCCGATTTGCATTTTAAGACATTTGGAGGGCAAAAATCAGATAATAATAACTTTAAAATTATGTCAATGGCCTAAATTAAGCAGTAATGCATGAGAATCAGGTTAAATGTTGTAGTGATGATTTGTTCTCTCTCTCCCTCTGTATTCACCATCTGTCCCTTCATCTGTGACTCCTCACTGTTTCTCCTGTCAAAGTTTATTGAAATGATTAAGTGAAATTGTATACACCTTATTTATTTTGTCTTTGTGTTTGAGTTTGTTTCAATTTGGATTTGAATTGTAGGAATGTGTCTCAAACAGAACAACAGTGTCACTTCTTTTCCCAACGCTGAGCTTTGACTGCTGCTTCTTTACATTTTAGTCTGTCAGTGCAGACAGTAAACGCAAGGTCAGTTGATATTTATATGTAAATGTTACCACCTTCACTGAGTTAATCCTGCAGTGAACATAAAAATAAATATAGATGCCTCATTTTAGCATGCATTTAAAAGCGATAGGAGCGATTTGTCAGCTGTCTGGAGAAGAATGTCATTAAACTACCAGCAGTCAACTAGTTAAAATCTGTTACCTTTGTTGCAGTGGATTCAGCTACCTGTACGGTTTGTTGACATAATCAGAGAACCACAGTGTTGAGCAAAGAGTTGTAGGAAGGACATGATCATTCACTCCATCCAACCTGATACACACACACAGTAACACAAACAATGACGCTGGAGATCACATGAGACAGTGCGTGATCTAAGCGTTGCACGATATCTTTTTAGTTTTATTTTCTGCACACTCTGGAGCCGGAGCAGGCGTCTTCATTAAGTTGAAACGTAAACAGCACGACGAGACAATGCATTCTATGTAAATCTGCATTTTTAAGTAGTCGACGTAATCGATGACGTTGTTGCAGCTCTAGAATGAAAGCAATATCGCTTCATACTCTTGCCTGTTTATCTGCCACAATTTCATTATCAGCTTATAGCCAATGATATAAACGTTTAGTTAGCATACTGATAATATATTGGTTTGATATTTATTGGGCATTTGGTACATTTCGGGACTGGTTTACAAAACACCCGTTTTAGTGTTAATTCAGTATTGCTGTGCTTTACATTTGAACAAGGATTGTTTGCCACTATTCAACTAACAATATGCCATAGATGTGAAAAGATGAGTCACAAAAACAAACTTCTCAGTTTGTCCTATCGGCTCAATTCAGGCCATTTTTTACATTTTAAAGAAGTTTTTGTTAATCCACTGGAAAGTCATAACCAAAATGTTCAAAAAGCAAATGATTAACGCAAAGAGTTCAAACTCATTCTGTCTCTTGTCCTCCTCCACAGTCTTCCCCAGCTCATGGATGTTGTTCGTTCCAATTATGAGGCCATGATTGACCGGGCGCACGGCGGACCCAACTTCATGATGCACTCTGGCATTTCTCAGGCATCAGAATATGACGATCCTCCAGGCTTGAGGGAGAAGGCAGAGTACCTCCTACGGGAATGGGTCAACCTGTATCATTCAGCTGCTGCAGGCAGGGATAGCACCAAAGCTTTCTCTGCCTTTGTTGGTCAGGTAAATGTGTATTTATCAGTTACGATTATTAAAAATCCTGGTGAGCCTTGTTCCTGACATTGATTTTAAGCTTCCTTTTCTTTTCCCTCCAGATGCACCAGCAGGGCATCCTGAAGACAGATGACCTGATCACAAGGTTCTTCCGGCTGTGCACAGAAATGTGTGTGGAGATAAGCTATCGGGCACAGGCTGAGCAGCAGCACAACCCAGCAGCCAGTGCAGCCATCATTAGAGCCAAGTGTTACCACAACCTGGATGCCTTTGTAAGGCTCATAGCCCTGCTGGTAAAACACTCTGGAGAGGCCACCAACACAGTGACAAAAATCAACCTCCTCAACAAGGTACAGCAACATGACAACAGAAATATCAACAACAAAGTATGGAAAATCATTTTTGGGTTGTGAAAATGAAACATTTAAGTTTTTCCTTAAATGTAAAGGTTGTACCAAGTCAGTCCAATTGTAATGTCAAGAACCCAGCAGGTGTGTGAATAGGTTTATTCTCTTCAAACTGGGGGCTTACAAAGACTGCAGTAATAATCAGATGTGTAATGAAGACTTTTTAATCCTTGTAACGGGGGTAATGGCTTAATTGTCCAGAAAGCCTGATTGTTATTTTCCATTTGTTTTATCCCCCTAATATAAAATAACATCTGGATATAATCTGTCCGTCCGTCTGTAATCACTTTTTGTCCAGAGCGTATCTCACAATCTGTACATATTCGCTTCATCAAACTTCATAAATATATTAATAAGTACTCGTGCTTTTTTAATATTTAGATTTTTCTACAAGTGTTATTTTTTATTTTCCACGGAAAGATGATTTTAAGGTGACTCTGATGCTTTGTCATCAACTTATCAACGTATATCCAAAACAATATACACCCCTCTAGGCTCACCAAAGGAAGGGAATGGAGGACATGTCATTTACTGATGCATTATGGTACATTTTTGGGGGGATGTCTCAGGGGATTCATCACCACCACATGACTCTTCATCATAATCACTACAGCTGCAGACAATATGAATGCTCATCTCCTCTACAGATAGAAGTTGGTTTATGTGGTTCTGATTGTGCTTTCCGTTGTTCTTGTAGGTGCTGGGTATCGTAGTTGGGGTGTTGATTCAGGACCATGACGTCCGTCAGACAGAGTTCCAACAGCTGCCGTACCACCGCATTTTCATCATGCTTCTGTTGGAGCTCAACGCCCCTGAACATGTTCTGGAGACCATCAACTTCCAGACACTCACTGCCTTCTGGTGAGACACATGGCTGTGAGGGGAATCTAGTTAGGAGGAGACAGATGATGTCTTATAGATAGATAGATAATCCTTATTGTCTGTCCCATCAGTGACAGAAATTCTTCTTTGACAGGGCTCAACACTTTGAATTCACATTTAAAACACATAAAAACCACATAAGCATCTTGACGCATGAAGGAGAATTAACAATGAGTAATACATGTGTCAACAAGTGAACAGTAGTGCCATCCAAGTTCTTGCATTATGAATATAACATTCATATGAATACGTATTTTACACGTCATGTTGTATCCTTTCTGCTCACATGTAGTATATTCTAAAATGGAACCAGTTTTGTCTGTTGAGTCTACAGCAGATTACAATGTCTTCAACAATGGTTGCTCTGCCAGAGACAGGCCAGCCCTATCGGACTAAATCCACTACATAGTCAGCTGTGTCATATTACTATCTGAATGAGAGAATCATTTCTACGAAGGAATGAAAATTCTTTCACAATGTCTGCCAGGGAAAGAGACGTCTCAGCTAGTGCTCATAATGTCCTCAAAAATTGAATGTTTACAATATTTTAGTCGACATCCAATTTGCTGCGCTTCAGACTCAAGCTTTTCTTTTATCTGCAGCAATACCTTCCACATCCTGAGACCAACCAAAGCGCCTGGCTTTGTGTACGCCTGGCTGGAACTCATCTCCCATCGCATCTTCATCGCTAGGATGCTAGCACACACACCGCAGCAGAAGGTATTCAAGAATAAGATGAGACTAACCTGCTGCACAGGCAGTCTCATGGACACATTATTATTATTATTATTGAATTAATTGAATTCTAATACACTGGTGTTGTCTTGAAGGGTTGGCCCATGTACGCACAGCTACTGATCGATCTCTTCAAGTACCTGGCGCCATTCCTAAGGAATGTAGAGCTTAACAAACCTATGCAAATCCTCTACAAGGTACTCTCATTTTTCCTTGATGTACTTGCAGTAATAACAGCTGCCTGTATCAGCCATGTTTAACAACAGTAAAGCCCTGCCTCTGTCTGTTTGGCAGAACGTTGCGTTAGAGCTAGGGCATGTAATTTCTTCTATTATGTTAAGGCAACATCCAAACTGA
This sequence comes from Chaunax sp. Z400, assembly GCA_037577475.1. Taxonomy (NCBI): domain Eukaryota; kingdom Metazoa; phylum Chordata; class Actinopteri; order Lophiiformes; family Chaunacidae; genus Chaunax; species Chaunax sp. Z400. The sequence continues at coordinate 26,546,051 of CM075186.1, forward strand.
ACGATATGGTTCACACAATCAGTTCTGTTGAATGTTTGGATCACGAATCCTAAACCTCTTATTTAAAGTTGATGCTTGCTGTTTCAGGGCACACTGCGGGTTCTCCTGGTCCTGCTGCATGACTTCCCAGAGTTTCTGTGTGACTACCATTACGGCTTCTGTGACGTTATCCCACCCAATTGCATCCAGCTCCGCAACCTCATCCTCAGTGCCTTTCCACGCAACATGAGGCTCCCTGACCCGTTCACACCCAATCTGAAGGTAGACAAACACACTTCTCGCCAGGGACTTTGTTAAGAAGACTTAAGATCTCATAAATGTGTGTTTTATTATCACCCCGGCTGCAGGTGGACATGCTGAGTGAGATCAACATCGCTCCCCGTATCCTCACCAACTTCACAGGTGTCATGCCTTCTCAGTTCAAGAAGGATCTGGACTCGTACCTGAAGACTCGTTCACCTGTAACTTTCTTGTCTGAGCTGCGCAGCAACCTGCAGGTAGGAGCAGACACGTCTTGGTCAAATTAGTTTTAGTAGTATTAATATACTTAAAGCTATAATATGTAGCATTTGTACATTAAATGTCTAAAACGAGTATATGCTATATATTTTGAGGTGTGTACATTTTCAGTGATGTTCAAACCCAGAGAAATCAGTCGTTTTATTCATGGTAACAGTGCATCTTTTGTTCTTTATTGAGAACCCTCATGGCAGAAGCTGCATTTTGTGCATTTAATAAATAACATAATTTTTCATCTCTCTCTTGCCCAGGTGTCTAATGAGCCAGGAAACCGCTACAACATCCAGCTGATCAATGCTCTAGTGTTGTATGTAGGCACACAGGCAATCGCTCACATCCACAACAAGGGCAGCACCCCCTCCATGAGCACCATCACCCATTCTGCACACATGGATATCTTCCAGAACCTGGCCGTGGACCTGGACACTGAGGGTAAGGCAGCAGCGTACGAACCACGTGGTTCTATCAAACGGTAGAAAAGACAAAAGCTTTATTCTAAGTCAGTCAGTACAAGAAATATCAGGCCAACATCCAGTGCCATTTATAAACAGTTTGACATTGACACAGGTTTCTGTAGTAATATTTAACTTTTTATTATTCCCCATCTTCTCTCTACAAAAGCAGAGCACTGATAAGGCTTTTTATGTCTTTTCAGGGCGATACCTGTTCTTGAACGCAATCGCCAATCAGCTGCGCTACCCCAACAGCCACACTCACTACTTCAGCTGCACCATGCTCTATCTGTTTGCTGAGGCCAACACCGAGGCCATCCAGGAGCAGATCACCAGGTGAGATCAGTATTTCAGCACAACATGGAACCGTCACAAAGTCAAAGTGAAGTGCTGTTAGTCAGAGCTTTCTTTCTCCCTCCTCAGGGTTCTGTTGGAGAGGCTGATAGTGAACAGGCCTCACCCGTGGGGTCTCCTCATCACCTTCATCGAACTGATCAAGAATCCTGCCTTCAAGTTCTGGAGCCATGACTTTGTGCACTGTGCCCCTGAGATTGAAAAGTAGGTTTCCCGTTTGACTTGTTCTGTAGTATTCAGCCTGCTCAGTGTTTTACCAGGTCTGCTGTGCTCAAACAGTTGTTGACGTCATCCCTCTCCCCTCAGGCTGTTCCAGTCAGTTGCCCAGTGCTGTATGGGACAGAAGCAGGCCCAGCAGGTAATGGAGGGCACCGGTGCCAGCTAGCCTGTGCACCAGCCAGCTCGTAGCCCTCAGGAGAGATGCCTCGGCCTTGACCCACTCCCCCAACACCCACACACACACCTCCCTCTGTACTGTTGGCACTGGATAAACTGGCAACCACAGTCGTTTGAAATGTGGATGGAAGGACTACTGCTCACGGATCTAAGGAGTTAGATTTTTGTTTATTCCTTTGGGGCTGAATTGAGATGGAGAGAATGGATTGAGACATGCTGTTTAATATACTTTTTTGATGTAAATATTGGAATAAAGGGAGCATGGGAGCGTAGATAGGTGGAGAGCATTGCACATGTCAAATAAAATGTAACCTGACATGTAAAGACATCTAAACATATTTTCACTCACTACCAAAGTTCTTGGTTTTCTTTCCTCCCACACAAATCCTTTTTTTCCCTTTTTTTGCGTTCAGAGGCTGAATGGTAGACGATTGAAGGAAAAAAAAGCCACCCGCTACTTTCATTTGATTCCTTTTTATCCCTGAGAGGGACAGGAAGATGGAGTTTAGTCTCCCAGGTGGGGTGGGGGTCTACTCCTGGTGCGTCGGTGTGTTGGCGGAGACAGTTTGCTGATGGCTTGTCCATTTGAAATGGCTCTGGGAGTCTCTCCATGGCACTTGTAAATTGTGCAAAGTGATGACGACATCGTATCTTGATGATTTGTACAAAGATCCAAATTGAAGAACAACAATAGAAGGACCAATACAGCCCATTTTGTAACATTTTGAATGTTTTGTAAATGTATTGGTCCATGTGTTGTATTTTGTAGTCCTTTCTAGTTTGCCTTTAGTTCTTGCTACTTAACTGCAGTATGCATACATACAGGAAATAAAGCATTCAAACTGCAGTGCATCTGTCTTCATTCACTCATTTATTGACAGTAATATACTGGGTCTTTCAAAAGTAGGTATTTTATCAACAGTAAATACACTAGTCACATGTAAACTAGTGTTGATCTTTGAAGTCCTGAGATTACGTCATGTTTCTGTCAATAATGGTAAACCTACTTTTGGAACAATGTGTTTTCAGAAGGAATATTAAAATGTTCTCCTTATGTCCCTTCAGAAGACAGACAAATGGAGAACTGATGTGTAAACCATTATTACATGTAATAATGTCATCTGGTCATTAATAGTAATGCTTTTTTGGGGGGGGGGGTAATGACAAATATCTGGAATAACAGAACAAAACTCACTGGTAATGTAATCTGCCTTCTTTTCTACTGTTCCGTTTAAAAACGTTAAATCTTCATTACCATTCTCTCGAAATTGGTGGAAACACTGGTTTGGTTTCAAGATGGGACCAAGAATCCTGCATGGTCTAAAGAACCAGAGCTAAAAGGGGGGATATGGATGGTCTGTAATGACTCCCCAGGTTTACAGGACTAGAAAACATTACAACTCAAAATAACAGACAGAATAAAAAAAGCTCTATTTGATGAGAAAACTAGAACCACTACCAAGTACCAGTGATTCTACAAATATCTTTTGTTTGTCTGACCTGAGCCCCACCTCCTCAAAGTTTTGTGGAAATTGGCTCTGTAGTTTTTGGTAAATTGATTTTTTTTTTTTTTTTTCATTATCTAGGAATGTTAAAGAACGTGAAAAGAAAATACCGATGTCTGTCACTTTATCCACAGCAGCTTAAACATCTAATGGATTCTTCCCAAGTCTATGTCCTACCAAGTTTTGTGGAAATCCATTCTGTAGTTTTTGCATAATCCTGTTGACAAACAACCAATGGACATAAACATGTAAACATAACCTCATTGGTGGAGGTGGAGGCACCATGGAGTAATGCTGCTCAGGTAAAAGCTGTACGTTTTTTATGTTAGATTATGCAACCTTGAGGCAGTGCCCTCAGACCTATCTGCTCCCTTCACACCCTTTAAATTTGGAACTGCATGGCACCTCTTAAAAAGTCATCTGGATGCCTAAGTAATAAAATCCCCAAAAAAGTTTGGACATTATGCAAAATGTCAGTAAAAACAATGATGTGATTGGCAATCAATTTAATTTTCAAACTGATACACTTTGTTTTTTATAAATATATTCTGTTCTGAATCTGATGACTGCAACACATTTAAAAAAAAATGTTAGGACAGGTTTATGTTTACCGTTGTGCTAACTCACCTTTTCTTTTAACAACTCTGTTTGGGAAGAGACGACACTGGTTGTTTTAAAGTGGAATTCTGTCCCCTTCCTGTTTGATATACGACTTCAGCTGCTCAACAGTCTGATGCTTCATGATGCTCCACACATTTTCAATGGGGAACAGGTCCGGACTGCAGAAGTGATGAGCTGTGTTTACTGACAATGGTTTTCCAGAGAGTTTCCGAGCCCATATGGTTATATACTTCATACAGTCATGTCAGTGTTTAAGGCAGTGTCATCTGAGGGGTCGAAGGTCATGGAAACTTGGTTTTCATTCTTTCCCCTTACATGCAGAGATTTCTCTAGATTCTCTGAATCTTTGATGATATTACGTGTAGATGATGAAATCACGCTGAGTAATGTCCTTAAACTGTTGAATCATTTGCGCACACAGATTTTCACTACATGTTGAACCTCTGCTTTGCTTGTGAATGACTGAGCCTTTCCAGGATGCCCCTTTCATACTCAGTCATGATACTATCACCTGTTAACAGTGAAACTCTACCTGTAGAATCGTCCAATCAGGTGTTTTTGAGCTTTCCACAACGTTCTCAGTCTTTTGTTGCCCCTGTCCCAACTTTTTTGAGACGCATTGCTGGTATAAAAGTCAGTATAAATTTAAAACAAACAATGAAGTTGATGAGGTAAAACTTGAGATATATTTGTACTGTTATCAACTGAATAGAATGTCAATCAGATGAGGGAATTATCACATTGTTCTGATTTACAGAGCATCCAAACTTTTTTGGAATCGGGGTTGTAAATAAGTACAGGCCCATCAAATCTACCTTCCTGAGGAAAGATCATTAAGATGTTATTTTTCAGCAACTTAATGCTTTAGTAGTGCAAAGCAATCTCTTTGGTTTTAAGTCTTGGATTCTTGGATTAACCATCTCGAAACAGGTTCAAGTCATATTGAATGTTTAAAAAAAAAAAGGTGATATGACGTCAGGGTCTCTGAGGTGCAGTTAAAGACACGCCTCTATGTGAAATGACGGTGGGTGTGTCTGTATCCTTTAGTGGCAAATCAGTTGTAAATGATGCATTTGTCATATTTAACACTGTTTTATGCACAGATAATGGCAGAACATCTTCCTTATCAGCACTAAAACCGCAAAAACTGAATTCTGAGTGAGATGAAATATCTAAAGGTCATATTTGTTTGGGTTTTTTTGTGAGAAAATATTTCCCTTACCAGTTTTTAAGTAGGAGTTTTTTTCCTGCATCTAAGTAACTTAATGCTTGAAACTAGAATGACCAGAATCGTAGAGCCATTTGTTCAACACTGTATCCTTTTCATCTCTTCACATATTAAGAACAGAACTTAGTGTATTATTTGATCTAAGAACCACTCTGATAACCTTTAATAATTACATTTTAAAGCAGTATTACATGTCACCTTGCCATGCATCTTACATTTTCATTCTTACCTGAGATTCATGTCTGTCTCTTAGCAAAGCAATCATCATTTATAGTTAAAAACAGTGTACTTATCTCATTGTAAGCACAATGTAATGTGGTAATAAGAGGTGCGGAGGTTGCTGCTATCCCTTCACAGTAAGAAGGTTGTGGATTTGCACCCGCCTGTCAGCTGAGGCCTTTTTGTGTGGACTCTGCAGGTCAATTCTGTTACCATTATCCTGTGTCTGACCCAGATTCAGATGGACTAATATTATAATGAGTATAATTGTGTGTAAAGCTACTGATGACAACTCTTGAAGGTGCATGTTGTTCATTCAGTAGCTCTGGTTTTAAGATATTTTCCCTCAAAAGAAGAAAAAAAAACAGTGACAGAAGATTTGACAAGGCAGTTCAGATTTTATTTTGTGGTTTAACACTTATTTCAAGAGATTTCTCATTTTTCTTAATCCAAGAAATCTTACCAAGTACAATTATGTTCCTGCACTGGTGGATTACAGTCTGTATCTTCTCAAGTCCAGGATTTATTTCTTTTATTTAGACAGTTCATCTTTACAGTACAGGAGGGCAAAACGAGGCACGTTATAAATCAGAAATCTGTCGTTAGGAAAAAACATTTCTTGACTGTTAAATGAGAGACATTTAAAACTGTCCTGCTGCAGCTGAACTCATGACTTGGTGAGCTCCATCAGTCTGAATAAGATGCTCTTCTGTCCATAACGGACCTGCAGTGCTTTCTGCTGCCTGCTGTTCAGTCCTTCAAATGCTGCCTTGTCCTCCATCAGCACCTGGTCACTGTCCTCTCCCTCTCCCTCCATCTCCATCTTCCCCTCCTCCTCCTCCCCGTAGGACCTCACGGTCAGATGTGCTGCGTCATGAAGTAGCCTTTTCCATGAAACCTTTAATCCAGGGAGGCCCTCGTTAGAGAAAGCGAGGGAAATCTTCTCGTCATCCTCCTCATCTTCCTCCCACCCTTCGTTATCTTTGAACTCGGAGAACTCCTCTTTTGACATGCACAGCACCTGAAGATGGCAAGAGTCATGAGCTATTCCTCAAATATTCACCACTAACAAAGGTTCTCTCCAGTGTACCAGCAAACAGCAAAGTTAATGCACTCACCTTGAGAACAGTATGCAGCTCTGCGTCTGTGAGGCAGCCCTGTTTGCCAAAGATGAAGGCTGCTTTCTCTGGCATCATCTGACGCACCATCTCCCACTGCTCCTCCATAAGCTGCCGGTCCAAATCAGACTGAGTACCTGGGAGGAGACAAAGACGAGGAGGCAGGATGAGGGGCAGTGCTGACCAATACATCGTATTCTCATTATTAGAGGGATAAAAGCATGCCTCCGCCAAGGTTGAATAATCCTGCACTTGTCTGTATAGCCTTCCTGACCCACGGCCCACCCCTCCACAAAGTTAAGTGTCAGTTCAGTAGTCTTTGTTTCATTGTGGGGAAAGTCTGAAAAATGCCCCGTCTAGCAATGTTAAACAATAATAAATAATAAAGTTATAAAAAATCCTGGATCATTTTCTTTATATAAACGTTTTCTTTCTTGGTCCATATGCCAAACTTCCAGGTTTATTGGACATTGGTCCAGCAGTTTGTGTTAAATCCTGCTGACAAACACACCAACCAAACCAAGATGACCCCCTTGGCTGAGGTAATAACATGGCACGAGAGTCTGCCTGAAATGCAGCAATAAGAAAGATAACTTCACTGTCTTGGATCAACGTAGATTAAGCTCAAAAATCACCTTGTGAGGCGACTTTGTAGAGGTTGGTGATGGGGATGTCCGCAGTGTCGTTGCTGTTGCTCTGATATGGCTCTGTGAAGCCATACATATGCAGCAGCTGCCAGTTGGCCATCTGCCCATAGGTGTTAAACACCTCCTCGCCTTTATGAATGGGCCGCACGCTAACCATCTTCAAACAGTCCTGACAAAGATGGAGAGCGGAGAGACAAGACGAGAAGAAAACTTGATAAAACATGCTAAAAACTTCACACTGTGCTAACTGAGCAGTTCATTCACAGTTTAGTTCTCAATGTCAAAAACACTCTTGGTTTAGTGAAAACAAAGTTCTCAATGATGTGTTTTTACAGATGAGAAGCTGCTCTAGGAAGCTAACCAGCAAACAATCAAATACGGGCTTAAAAACAAGAAGAAGTGACCACTGACTGGTGTAAACTCCAGATTAGCATTGTGCTGGGACACATGGTTAAGCATGTCCGCCATGGGAACCATCATCGGTGGGTTTGGGGCCTTCTCCTCCTCGTCCTCTTCGTTGTCCTCCTCTTCTTGTGGTTCCTGGAAACTATGGAGAAGAGGGGGATGAACTAAAGACATCATTGGTGAATTTAGCAGGAAACACAAAAGAATAGACTTCATGAGCATGAGTGTTAGGGATGAGTTACATCTATCTGTTCATCCAATTAAATTATCTGTATGTATAGCTGTACTCTAAAGGGGCGGGGCCTAAACTGAAAGTGGGTGTTGCTTAAACCAGATATTTACTCTGGGTTTATTTTCTTTTAAATAAACGGGCACTATGAAGCTGGGTCATTCATGCACAATGATGTGCCATCAGGGAAACGTACATTCAGCCTTGTGACTGAATTACTGTCTAAAGCCCTCAGCTGAGTGAAGATACTTTACAGAGGTATGGAGGTGACTGTATCACAGCAGCACAAGTAAAGTTCTTCAAGTAACACGACTGAGAAGAGAAGAGAGGAAAGTCGTGAGCTGCTGTTAGTCCCTGTGGACACTGGTCAAGTAGAGATACACAAGATTGTTTAATAAGCAAACCTGCCTGACCCATAATGAAAGCCGACAGGCACCGCCCGACCTGCAAAAATATGCACTAATCAACCCCTGGAAGCCGACCCGACCCACAAAACTGGTGACTTTATGCATTATATGAGCACAGTTGTAAGGACTGAGGGCTAAGATGAGACTGAGGGGTGAGTGTGTGTGGTGCAGCCATCAATAGGAGGCAGAATGATGTGGACACCACTGAGGGTATTACCTCATCACTAGTGCGGATATTTACACAATTTATGTCCGTCGATACTCTTGCTCGTTAAAAGTACATCTGTATCTGTACCAGGTACTCATCAGCTCAACCCTAATGGATGTATTTTGTCTCATGCTCACAAACCTGTAGGCCATGACAAAGGCCACCAGCTGTGTATACAGCTCCAGTGTGTGTGTGTCGGGGTCCCAGAGATCAGGATGCCTGGTGATGAAGGGTAGGACCACCTCGGTGTATTCCCTCCGGATGTTAGCCAAGTCTCTGTCCACAGCCTCTGGAATACCTGTTCCCCTCAGCAGTCTGTCTCTCTCCTCTTTAGACCTGAAGGATCTGATGTAAGTTACTGTGCCTGAAGCCAGAATGAACCTGTATCAACAGACAACGTACAGAAACCGCTGCTACAGCAGTGAGACAGGGTTTACAAAGGCTTCTTACCAGAACATGGGGTGGTCAAGTGTCCTGAAGTCAGTCCACAGAGAGAGGTAGGGTTTCCAGTGGGACCGTGAGGACGTATACTCATACAGCAGAGCCAGCAGCAGAGGAACCCAGCCAGACGAGCTCTCCAGAGACGAGCTCTCTTTGAAAGACAACAGGAGAATCAGAGGGGTGATGGAGGCGGCTGCAACCTCAGGAAAACTACAGCGTAACCAGACCTGTCACCTTTCTCCAGCAGGACAGAGACCTTGGTTGTTCCCTGGTGGAGAAGAGCTGATCTGGGGATGGTAAATAAAACCTCCCTTTCATCTATGTTGTCCATTGCCAGCATCCCATACTCTGCGACTGTTCCCTGGTTACTCACACACACCTGCAGACAGAGACACCCATCCTAAAAGGTCTGGCCAAAATGGTTTTGGGATCAATTCAACAAAATAAAAAAAAGTGTGAATTCTGTAGAAAAGTGTGGTAAATACTCAAAACGTCAGGACAGAACAGATCTTTAAGTGTTCTACACCAGTCAGTGGTCTGTCCACTGAGCACGGTTTCCACGGATCACTGGTTACTACCACTAGGGGTGCTGATGCTATTAGTTCACACCGGTTAGTGAGTGGACTTTGGGGTCGTGTTTGAGGTCCTGTGAGGACCTGCTGGCAAACACAGACCACTGGTCCTTTGAGGACCAGTGGTCTGTGTTTGCCAGCAGGCTCAGTAGACACCAATGAATTAGCTACAATCTCTGCTGATTGCCTGATTTACAGATCATTTAACACATTCTGTTGCAGAATACTGACAGCTGTCTAACAGACCTGAGTGCAGGATGTGATAACATACCTTACTGCTGAGTACCAAGCAGACTCTGTCACACCACAGCAGAAAGTTCTGCAGGGGGCTGAGCTCTGACCCATCAGCTACCTGTCAACACATGAATAAACAGTTAAATATTAATAGTGATGTAACCAGGTGGAGGTAATGTTGAGGGGCAGCTGGTCTGGCTGGACCTGTACTGTAGTGTGGACCCCTTTATATTATTGCTTATATTTGGATGGGGGTTGATTGTATAGCCTGTATATAAACTAATGTACCATATTTATACTGTGGAGCTCTTGAGCATGTGTGACAAAGGTTGTTGGGAAAATCCAATCAGGGATCTTCTATACAGCAGATGCTACGGTGTGTTATATGAAATATACACACAATAGTCATTGTTTAGTTATTGTCATTAACATTCTTCCATCTTGTGTTCAAGGGCCTCCGGACATATGACACTTTTGATGGAACAGGCTCCTGGTGTACAGACTGTGAGCTCCATTTGCACTGGGTTGGGATGTTTGTTGACCATTCAGAGCTAATGGATGATGTCAGATGTGACTTTTATCCAATGTTTCCTTGTACCTGAAGCTGCTTTATCAAATTAAATTCTATTTTTTGCAGCATAAAGATTTGCATTTCAATATAACACTGCTTCCTGTGTTCTATATGGCATAATAGTGTTCTAATCCATTCTGTGGCCAGGGGAGGAGGTGCAATAGGATCATCAGACTTGTGTAACTTGCTGCAATGGGCACAGGCACAACACATGCACTGTACAGGCTCAGTTGTACTAATCGTCTACTACTGTCAAGTAACAGAGAAGGCTATGTGTTTGATAGCATATATGGTTTAGATCAATTACATTAACGCAACCAACTCAATTCGCGAATTAATAAAACGCTTGCGTAACAACATAACATTCACTTTCGTCCGCGATGTTTCTGTCCATGTGACGTCAGTTTTAAAGTCGTACATTTTCGCCGAGTTTGTGTTCATTCACGTGAATTTTCCCACCCGAGAACATTTTTTCCGACACCATGTGGATGCACCAACAGAAACAACAACAGGCACTTACACATGGTGCTAACAGTACTGCTCGTGTAGCTTGTGTATACACAAACACACACTAAGCATTATCACCTCTGTTTTTGGGAGGTTAAAACTGATAAAATTGTAACCTTAGGTCGTTTCGCTTCTGTCGCCATCCTCTGAGTGTTGTTCCGAACTCAGGGCCTGTCAGGCGCTGATACTGTTTGACTAGCGCGAAGCTAACTCGCACATGCGGATATGCCGTCTGTGGATGAAGCGTTGATGAAGTTTGACCCAAACTGCGACCCGTATGCAGCGGATGAATTGACATTACGCAACATTTAGACAGCTGTTTAAATGACGGCCAATCGCAAATGTACTCGTTCACAACTTGCTCTGTGAGTTTATGTTCGTTTCTGCAACACTTGCCCACTAGCTGTGGGGGTTCAAGAAATTAATATATTTATTAACTCCGATCAATATTACTTGTCACATTTTTTATGTTACTATTACAAGCATTCTTCATAGTATGATTCTACCACTGATTAACAGACTGGTGTCTGACACATAAGGAGCATAAAGACAAGCATACCAAACATTGACAGCTATGCAATTTTCCTGTTGATGTTTCAGGTTATGCTTCAATTTCAATTACCGGAGGCTCGTTGGTCTAGGGGTATGATTCTCGCTTTGGGTGCGAGAGGTCCCGGGTTCAAATCCCGGACGAGCCCTATTTTATAGTTACTTTAAGCCATCATATAAATCGCTGTTAGTTAACAGGAAATTATCACCGTGATGAAGGGAGAACCAGAACAAGTGATGCTCTTCCATGAAAACTAACTAGTGAAGTGGGGGCAGAAAGGACAAATGGCAAACCTGCTGCAAATGCAAGCCTTACCCGACCCAGAATTCTTCTTTATATAATGAGAAGTTTAACGTTTTATTGGAAATCACATAATTTGATTGTACATTACTAGTTATTTCTATATTACATATATAAAAAAATATATACAACACCCATCAAAGCCCCGAAAATATATGTAGACGCCCCAATCTGTGAAAATCACTCCTTTACACCTGACCTGACTGATGTTAGTTTCTCCACATGGAAACAGAGTGGCATTTGTACCATAGGTGACTTATATGTAAATGGGAACTTTGCCACTTTTGCACAGTTGCAAACTATTTACAATGTGGCATCAGGGTTTTTCCGATACCTAAAAATCCGGGACTTTGTTTGGACCGTGCCCAATTTTGAAACCATTAGTGAGCACGAGGTTGCTTTTCACCAGTCCACCATACCTGCTGGTCTACGTGGGGACATCTGTGGCGAAGGACAGTTTTCCTTGTTAAGACGCCCAGCTGGCTGCTTCCTCTGGGATCTTCTCTCTGACGACATCTCCATCACTCCCTTCTTGGTCGGACTGGAGTTAAAGTATCATAAGATCAGTCACAGAGAGAGATGGGAAGTAACAAGGGTTTTAGATTCAACACAGCTTTCATTAGGTTTCCACACATGAAAACAACTCTACATCTGAACAAATTCCCATGGTGAAACTCATCTATGCAGAAGGGTGTAGTAAAATTGTTATATCAACAAAAATACAGCATAAATGCATGGTGGTACAAATCATCAACACAATGCAGACAGAAATGCTGAACATCAAAATATTTTTTGATGAAAATATATAGAGAAAATGACAGAAATCAAATATGACAAGGAAAGTTATTTTCAATGGTACTAATAATTAAAATATGTAAAATACAAATGTAAAGACATGAGGATTGATAGTCTATCAATAACTACAACTGTTTGCATTCAGATTGAGTATTGTTTGAGAGATTTTACCAGTGTTGCTATGATAACAGGGTTTGAGGTTCAATATAACCCTGTTTGTTACATCTGAAGACATCAGCGCACCACATGTTGGATTTCTTTTATATTTAGACAGTAAACTAGTCGATTAACTCGTGCCTCACAATGTTGGAAAGTTGCGAAGTATATCACATTCATTCCCATGGTGAAATACCCCCAGTTGGGAGCCGGGGTGGAATATCAACTCATGTTCAGTCGGGTTTAGCAGCCGTGCCACGGTGCGTCCATCTTGAACCAGCGCCACCGTGCGCGCAACCCCATGCTATCCCGCACTTCTGGCTCCAAGTAGCCGAAATAAGGGTTAACGGGTGGTACAGTATTGCAGGAGGGCTCTACCTGAACAGGGACAATAATTTCACTGAAAGGGGGAACAACAGCATTATTTGACACAGAAATGTTACAACATTCTGGAATGAAGTCAGTGGTCTGCATGAGAGGAATGCTAATGTCTTCAAGACTGAGCAGACCACGACCAACATCCATAATAGCATGTGTCTGTCACATGAAATCAAACCCCAGCAGAATAGACTGTGTTGCCCCCCGTACTACATGGACAGATAGCGCAGCTGTTGGGAGGGAGATAAAAAACCTCACTCCACGCCTTGGCCGCTGAGGCTCCGTCAACTGTAGCGCCTGTGGGCCCTCGCTGTATGTTTGGCCTGGAGAGAAGTCAACTGTGTTGTCCTCATCTCTCACATAGACCATCCCCTGGCGCTGTATCCTCCCTGTGGTGATCTACGCTGTGGCGAACGGCCCCTCATGCAGCTGTCCCCCCGCCGACAGACCTGCAGCCAAATCCGCCACAGTCCCATTGACAGGCCCTGTGCAGCTCTGAGTTGTGCGGACGATCCCAGTTAAAGGGTTCTTTCTGCCATGCCCAGTACCATGGTTATGTGCACTCAGGTCTCTCACCTCAGTCTGCAAATTGTCCATCCTCGACGTGAGGCGTTCAACACAACTATGAGTTGGGTGAGAGGCTCAGTATCAAGAGGAGCCTCTGCTCTCCCTACCATCCACAGACTAATGGCCTTGTGGAGAAACTAAATGGGATGATACAGCGGTATGTTTTGTTTTCAATACTTGAATCAACTGTTACAGAAGAATGTGTTGATTTGCTGCTCCTTGCAGAGCAACTTCATTATACATATGTAGCCAACCCATTTGTCTTCTCTTTGACATGCCTGTATTTGCATGTTAATATTTTAGGTGTCTGAACAAAGTGGTGGCTGATCATCCTCAGCGCTGGGACCATTTCCTGCAGTCCACCATGTTAGAGGACAAAGAAGCAGCTGACCACCAAATACAGCCCATATTATCTCATGTTTGGGAGGGAGGCAAGATATCCCTCAGAGGTGCCACAAGAGTACCAAGTGAGTTATTTTTATGTTGTCATCTTTGTCTATATTTTTTCCCTCTATATCCTCTTCTTACTAAGTGATTTGTCAGGGCACGGAAGACAAACTCAGCAACCTGCTTCTGTCAGAGGATTTGTGTCCAGGCCTTGAGAAGCAGGAGTCGACATATGACGAAGTCATACAAAATATGAAAAGAAGCACAGAGAAAGTGCGCAAAAGGAAACAGGAGACAGGCCAGGAGGACCATTTTCAAGTGGGGGACCTTGTCCTCCTAAAAAATGTGCGGCAGGAGCAGAGACAGGGGGGCAAATTAGAGGCAGACATGCTGGGACCCCTGAAAATCATTGGACTTGACGGCAAGAGTGCAGATCTAGAGTCATGCAAGGGGGAAAGAAAAAGAAAAATCAACATTGACCACTTGAAACATTATGTCCAGCCAGAGGAGAGGATTCCTACAAAGCTGAAAAAACTGTTGAATCCTTCTCCTCTGGCTGGTCCATCACAGACACAGACACACACACACAGCACACACACACAATCTGCACCCCAACCACAGGGGATTACATCCACCTGCCATGAGGCCCTAAAACCCTCAAAACATGCAGAAACTTGTGAGTAAACTTCCAGAATGTACCCTTGAGTTGTGCTTTTCTTGAATAACTTTCATGTTTTCCTTGCAGTGATCAGAGACATATGGGCAGGAGGGAGGACAAACACTCTGTGGTCCAAAATAGGGCCATATAAAATCTATTCCGAGAATCTTTAGGACCTGGTCCCAGGAATGGAATTGGAGAGTGAGGTACTTCCCCACCCCATGATAAAAATGACAGGGGATATAGTAGTCTGTTTTGTTCAGCGCATATCTCGAAAAATATACCTACGAGTTTTACCAAACTTAGGATAAAGTAACCATGATAAGTAGTCGTGCTTTGTGACATTTGTGACTTTCTCCATTTTCTATTTATTGACTTTTCCATGGCATGATTTTAAGGTGACTCTGAAGGTTGGTCCTCTTCTCCATCACATATTATTATTATTATTATTTTTCTTCTTCTTATCACCTTATTTTATCTTGTTGTGCTTATTCTTCCCTTTTGTTGACCTGAATGTAGCTACTGCGACAGAACGATGTCCTGTAAAGGATCAATAACGTACCAATCTATCTATCTATATAACTACTGTTGACTGACCGAAGGAACAAAGGATATGACATATTCTGATGACTCTTCTTTGTATTAAAAATTAGTGGTTTGATATTTCTCTTTGAGAAACTAAGATCACCTGTCACTCTTTTATTTTACTCCTAGATTGTGAATGGCTACCTGTCCATAGTGGGAAGGAGAACAGGTACTGTCATAATAGATGCCTACATTATGACCCAAGTATGGCAGGGCTCCCAAAAACTCTACAGAAGGGTGAGTGGGATGTTTTACCTTTCCAATAAGATGTTTCCCATAATTTAAAATGTTTGTTAAATTGTGTTTTTTATATTTTAGCTCAGCCTCTTAAAACATGATGTGGCAGCTGGAGCAGTTTGCCAGCAGGGACACTGGACACTCATTGTAAGTAATAAGTGTGAACAGATTCCAACAGACACCATGAAAACCTCTGGTGTAGGAAGGGTTGGGTTACATATCTAATTGTATTCCCACACATCATTTATCTGAAGTACCTGGATCCCTTTGGGGCCACACAGGCACAAATTGATCACTGCAGGGATGTAACGAGGTGACTGAAGTCTCTGTTATCACACTGATGTGTTCATGCACTTTGAATATTGAGGGAGTAACAGAATTTTCTCCTGTTTACTGAGGCTGACATAAGCCTATACTTGTGCATTAATGTTAGGATAATTAAATTGATAGGATCTCACTTTGTCTGAAGTCAAACTGATACGCTGATTGATCCGTTCTGTGTAGAGCTCTGGTCAGAAGATACTGTCCTGCTGTTGGGAAGTGGACATGCTCCACGACAGCCCACCCAAAACAGCAGAACCCAACATCATGTGGGGTGTTTGTGTGCAAGGTAACGATGACATGATCACTTTGGCCATCCATCATTGAAAAAGTCATCATGATTATGCTTAATTAAATACAAAAGGACACGGTCCAGTGCCCAGTGGACCAGGAGGGTGTCGCCCAATTGAGGCTGTGACATAGCTGTGACCCTGGTGAATGACTCAGGTATGCAATACTCTACCAGGGAAACTTGGATGTCTTTATTGACATGAGACTGCACTTATGCATATGTCATTATTTCAGATGATCTGTCCCAGCTATGTCGTGCTTGTGGGGAGGAAAGTTCAGGGGCAGACACTGATGAGTGGGTAAGAAGATTAATTCAACTGCTGACTGACGTTTGGCTGGAAGACCGGAATCCACCTGGGATAACTCACTTAAACACTGGGTGAACTGGCACAATTACACATCTATTTAAAATGTATTTGTTAATTCACCTAAACTTGCATGTCGTTGCACTTTCTGGGGACACTGGTGCAGCTGAAGGAACTCAAGGACATACTGACTCTACACATGAAGGACCACAGCTAAGACTTAAACTCTGAATCTGTCTGAAGAATTGACTTTTTAATTATGACCCTTCTCTGGATGACTTATGTGAACCTGACAAAATGTTTGACATTAATCTGATATCTTTTACTTTTTTTCTCTTTCAGATTGAATGCACCGCCTGCAGTCTGTGGTACCACACAGTCTGTGTTGGCCGTCCCTCCACTGAAGGGGACTATGTTTGTAGAGGGTGTAATGTAAATAAAGTCTTGATTACTGATCATTATTGTTGGCTTTCCTTCCATTATGGGTCACGTGAGCAACTTAGCAAGAAGACATAGAGCTTGCATTAGGCCTACATATAGGTCCCAATTGATTTCCCTACTGTGTTGACATGTTCAGGCTATTTTTACACCACAGCTGGAATGTAGTTTGTGTTAGGTGGATCTAAATGATTGGTATGAAATACAGCCAGCAATAAACACTTTTCTTGCACACTTCAGGCTTTTGTCTTGAAAGTGGCTGAAAACGTGACTGTCACAAGTTTGCCTAATAACTATCAAATCTAATGGACTCACAAGTCGATGACATGTAACTTCGATAGATAACCCCCACCTCAATACTTACCATCAACCATCCTTTTTTATTATGTTGCAAGATTGCTGAAATAACATCCATAAAATGTTAAAAGCAGTTGTTTCCAAATGTTTTTGAACGTGATTGTTGTATTTATACTACAATGTTACATATTTACATGTCTATATTTGCACAATGAGGAAAGTTCATGTTTAATGTCGATGAAAAGATGTAGGATATCGTCATGAATGAGATCAATGTAAGTGGACTTAAATCACACTGTGTTGGAGCCGAGTGAACCTGCAAACCTGCAGCTCACAAATGGACTTTATGTCAGGTTAATAACCATATGAAACAAATGTAAGGCTGACGACAGGGAACATTTTGTGAACGTGCACGATCGATACATCACAAATTAATCTGGGTTTACCTCACTAACAGCGTCCAGACTGCGTTCAAACTGGACGTAAATAAATACCTCAGAGTGTTTCCCTCACAGGCTTCAATCGGGTTGTATTTCTCTCCGACCTACTTAAAAAAAGTGGTGATATGCAAATTAAACTTAAAGACTACCGCCCAGCCACAGAAATACACCTGTGCTTGGGTAACCAAACGTAGTTCACAGTAGTTACTACCCAACATCGACGGCCCTGCTTAATAATTATGTTGATGCTGATATAACATGTTCTGACAAGAGTAAAAGGATATTCATTCCAACTGATTTGGAACGTAAAAAAGTAAAAGTAAAATACTGAGACATATTAAATGTATATATTTGTAAGACGGGTTAAATAGTGTTTGACGTGAATGACAGTGTGCTATAGAATATTGTCTGAGTGAGATAAATGTCCATAGACTTCACTATGACCCATGATCATGTTAGAAACAGATGCTAAAGTCAAAATAATCTGAATGTATCGCACTTTCCCACCGCTAACTCCATGCTGTGTTGGAGCCGAGAGTAAACCTGCTCTCAGACTCTATGATCCACGAACAGCCAATATAACAGTAACAGTTCACAAATGGACTTAATGTCAGATTAATAACCATCTATGAAACAAATATAAGGATGACGACGGAGAACCTTTTGTGAACGTTTGACGAAAGAGTGGAAAATCAAGCATGATTGATGCATCACAACTTAATCTGGGTGTACCTCACCAACAGCGATGTCCACACTCCATTCAAACTGGACGTAAATAAATACCCCTGAGTGTTTCCTTATAGGCTGCATCCAAACACAAACACACTGCAACATGTTTGACAGAAATTCCAGACCGACAACATGAACATTTAGACGATTTATTTATGTTTGCAGCTACATGCATTGACACAGTCAAGGGACAAGTAGATTTCCCACGGTGTGATGTTAAAAATATGGATGTCTTTACTCATTGTGGACAGATTGTCAACAAGGCTTCGGAGGACATGAGGAGAGAGTGTGTCCCCAGGGAGTCCAGTGCTGATGACAGGCAGCTGCTGCAGGAGAACACCCGCCTGCAGAGGAGTGTGTCTGACATCGAGGAGCACAACAGGAAGCTGCGGGCTGACTTCCAGCGGGCTAATGCGAGGATCGGACGGAGGGATGATGCGATCAGGTCTCTTCAGCGTCAGCTGGCTGCGCTGCAGGCCCGGAGGACCGAGGAGCTCGAGCGGCTCCAGGAGGAGAACCTCTGCCTACAGGTGAGCTCATATTTCACATCCTAGATACTTGAATCACTAGACTTCAGATCGAGGCCGGTGGGTCTTACCCACCCAATCAAAGCGAAGAAAAATGATTTTATATATTATATTTTATTTGTTCAGCCAATAGAAAAATAATCTAGAATATACTAGTACAATTCCTGGCCTTTGATCGAATGGGCAGCCAACAGCCCGCCTCCAAAGTCACCTATACCCACTCTCTCTTCTCATTCCTTCAGTTACGCAGAGTGCAGATTGAAGCAGAGGGATCAGTCAACATTGGCTGATCAATCAAACATCTGCTTCAGTCCCTGGCTCCTTCATTACTCCCTCCTCGGTCTCTGTGACAACCACCAGCCCTGCTCCATCCTCTGTGAGGACCCCTAACCCTGTTCTACACCCCAGCCTGAAATCTCCTCCATGGCTGCTTCCACCTCCCAGCCTGAAATCTCCTCCATGGCTGCTGTGACCTCCCAGCCTGAAATCTCCTCCATGGCTGCTGTGACCTCCCAGCCTGAAATCTCCTCCATGGCTGCTGTCACCTCCCAGCCTGAAATCTCCTCCATGGCTGCTTCCACCTCCCAGCCTGAAATCTCCTCCATGGCTGCTGTGACCTCCCAGCCTGAAATCTCCTCCATGGCTGCTGTGACCTCCCAGCCTGAAATCTCCTCCATGGCTGCTGTCACCTCCCAGCCTGAAATCTCCTCCATGGCTGCTTCCACCTCCCAGCCTGAAATCTCCTCCATGGCTGCTGTGACCTCCCAGCCTGAAATCTCCTCCATGGCTGCTGTGACCTCCCAGCCTGAAATCTCCTCCATGGCTGCTGTCACCTCCCAGCCTGATATCTTCAGCATGGCTGCTGTGACCTCCCAGCCTGAAATCTCCTCCATGGCTGATGTCACCTCCCAGCCTGATGTCTCCTCCATGGCTGCCGTGACCTCCGAGCCTGATGTCTCCTCCATGGCTGCTGCCATCATGCCACAACCCATTGTCTCCTCAGAGGTGCATTCATCATCTCCTGATGAGTCTGAGGTATGTAAAAACATAATTATGTGTTAAGAAATCACTCTATCTGCACTTTCCTCCAGTTGACTGTTTTCTAATTCTGTTGCTCATCTCATCTCTGATGTTTTCAGGCTGTGGATGATTCTGGTGTTCCAGGCATGGACAGAGTTGACAGCTTGGCAGAGTATCTGGTGGAGCTGAGAACAGAGACTGTAGCTCTCACAAACCAGCAGGTCAGGAACATTTATTGTCTTGCTATTCTCCCTCTGGGTTCTGTGAGACATGTTCACTTTTGCACATTATTGTCTTCTGATGTACTTCTTCTAAATTTAGTGCCTAGGAGGACCTCCAGCCCTTCTCGTACTCCATCCTCTATGTGGACCCCTAACCCTGTTCTACACCCCAGCCTGGCAGTAGCCTCTGTAAGTACAGTAGTGTTTATTCATTGGTCTGTCTCTGTTGTAAGTCATCTCTAGTGTTACATTTATTCATGCAGGAAACTGATTTTCGTTTGTTGTTGTCTTCCAAACAGGGTGAGCCTGTAGGAGTTCAGCCAGTCACTGCTGGGGCATCAACTTCTTTCTGGTTGCCAAGTGAGATGAGCAAGTCCATCCCTCTGCAGGACCAGAGGTGGATTACCAACTCCATCTTTCACTCTGGCAAACTGGGAAAAAGATGTTCCAGCTGAAGGAAGGAAGAATGCAAATATGTGCATCTACTAAAATGTCAAATTATTTCTCTAACTTACAGATGATTCTCCTTCCACTTAAACTATTTTAAGGGAACTGTTAGCATCTAGTAAAGACAAATGATTAGGGTAATAAAGGGATATGTTTATTAAATGAATTGACAAAGTAGGATGTCCTTAAACAATGATTGCATCCATTCCTCAACAGATTTTCCCTCCAAAATGTCCAGGAAACCTTGAGGTTAAAGGATTTTTAAAAATCTGAACATTTCCATGAATGTATCAAAATAAGACTTTCAACATACAGAAATGGTCCCAACAAATTCTCTAATTCAACATGAATCAAAGCCAGCTGTGTGGAATATCTTCAGTCACTGCAGTTTCAAGCAGAATATAAACATCTGAATAAAAATGCTACCAACTTAAACAACATTCAACAGTGAAATTACACAGTGCTGAGTATAAATACTGTCTGAAAGCAGGCGTACCTTTAAACACTCTACACCTACTTAATCACAACCAGGAAATTATAATTATACAACTGAACCTTACACAGTCTGCAACAAAAACTAAAGCCCACCGTTGTCAACACAAAAAATCTGAACAGTTATTGCTCTGCATATGAAAGACTTTAGGTCAGCCTAAAGTTAAACGACTGCCATAGGATCTGTTAATCTGTGATACTTGGAATTCAACATGTCCGTTTAAACAGCAATGCATCTTTGATACTCAATATATAAAATGTAAAAGTGCATATAAGAACATTTATGACAAGTATGCTTCAGCATCTCACTGGTACTGAAAGAAATCAAGACAAAAACAGTCCCCTGATCAGATATATACATGTGCATGTTTTGTGCTTAGTCTGACAATTCCACTCTACTTTTTATAACAACTTGTGTTTTTTTGTACCTCTGGCTATCAGTTATAACATTGTAGTAAACAGTTTAATTCCTGATATCTTTGGGGACAGCAACGTCACTAAAATAGTCCACCAAAGTTTAGTTAAATGTATTTGGAAGAGAAAAAAAACAGTCACCCAAATTAACCCCTGAAATCATCCAATGCAGTTCACACATGACCTCCTGGTTTAGCTTTTATTCTACTCATCCTTTTCTTGCATAATGAATGATCATTAGTGACTAGGAGGGGTAAGTTGTCACTGTTTGAAGTTTTTATTAGTTTTTTTATTGTTATAATTTTTTAAGCTCTTTATTGCCTCTAGGTTAATTGTGGTGAGATAATTTCAAAAGACTTATCATTAGTGTGGTTTGCAGTATTCGTGGCTGTGGGACACTATGGTGCTTATGAGTCTGTGAATTAGGGAATTTTAAGTTGCACAGCCGTCCTGCTGTGTGGAGTCTCCTCAGCCCAGCTGCTCTGGGAGGCTCCACAAAATCTTTGTAGAATCAGCCAAACAAAGAGAGGAGGGGTAACGAGATTAGACTGAACTTGTGTTGCTATCGATTTTGCAGTGTCTTGAAATGATAGACATTATGCATGTCTCTCCTACAAAGTGCCCAAGTGTTGTATCTGTAAAAATGCCAAACTGAGAAAAACAGCTTTTGTGTTTGTCTTTCAACACATGTAAGCATCGGAAAATTAATTTTTTTTAAAAGGTATCTCTGGAAAATACAGCAGTAGAATAACGACAGACTAACAAATCTAACAGAGAATATATGGCATTCTTAATTTGGGCAACAAACTGAATTTTGCAAAAAATTCCAGATACTGCACTTTGCCTTTGAAGGATTTTTGTAGATTTTGTCAATGAGTACCTCTTGAACCCAGCTGTGGAACCCAGCATCAAGATGGCACCAAGACTGGTCAAATGATTCTTCTTCTGTTGCTTTTCGGCAGGCTAAACACTGCTGCCTCAAGTGTTTGTACTACAGTACTGCACGTGCACAACTGAACTCACCAGTGATGTCAAAATATGTTACTGTTATGCATAATGCATAGAGGTTGGCAGGTCTGCATGTGTAGGATTGTTCAGCCCTGTGCTCTCCTGAGTGCCATTCTAGTTTAAATATGTGTTAAAATGTGGGTATAAAACACTGCTCTCCACATCAGGTTGTTTTCATACAAAATAGAATCTGATTACATCAAATGTCTGTCTGAAAATGAACAGATAATATTTTAAGTGTATTTCCAGTACATGGTAAAAATGTGTTTAGTGTATAGCATATATTGTGTGCATGTGTTGATCAGGAAAAGTCTCGATAACAGGATTAACTAGCATGACAAGGATGGAGGGGAGTCAGTTAAAGCGAGCAGCTCTAGAATCCAGCTAAGGTGAGTCCTGTGACTGATAGGTGTGGGGGAGGGGCTGCTGACACTTTGGAATGTTATACAGGTTTACTCTGAGATACTGTATGGCTCTACAGTGGATCGGAATAATGGATTAGATGTTGTTTTAATCAATAGTCAGCTGTGGGTCGAGATCATTTACACGATGAAGGTTCCTCATTCAACACTACAGAAAATAAACATTTTCAGTCTCTTAGTGTGTCGTCAGTTCAGATCATGAGCTCATCATGGTCTACAATCTGCCCCAGAGGCTTTTCCACTTTGAGAATTAGAGAAATGTTTGGTCACTTTTGAGAGAAGATATAACACAATTATCTTCATACAAATTAAAAGCTTAATTCGTGAGTACTAAAACAAATTCTTGCTCAGTTTAATATGTTAATGGTATATAATTTAATTTTTTGAGATACTGTATTAATCCCACAGGGGGAAATTCTTTCTCTGCATTTGACCCATCCCTGAGGAGCAGTGGGCTGCCTTTACATTATGGCGCCCGGGGAGCAAATTGGGGTTCAGTATCTTTGCTCAAGGATAATTTGACTTGCGGACTTGCAGGGGCTGGGGATCGAACCACCGACCACCGCTCTACCTCCTGAGCCACAGCCAGGGGCTTGAGGGAACCAGAACTTTGTCTAAAGACGTAAAGACCTCCAGCAACACTTGCAGTATCAGGAACAGCTTTATTACTAGACCAACACGTTTCAGCTTGTGGCCTTCATCGGGGTCATCCAGGGTCAACCAGAACTTGGTCAGAAATGTTTTAGCATTCACTATTGTCCTGTAACCCCTCAAAGGCTGCTGTTCAGAAGACATTACAAAGGCTCGCTTCAAATACTCAATTTATTTTTTATTAAAATTAAAAAAAAAATCAGTCATACCCTGGTTTAAACACAAACTCACTCACTCAGGACACTGGTTGCTACCTGGACATGTGCCTGTCTCCCTGTCTGTCCTCTCTTTGGAGGAGCTACCAGTTCAGTTTGCAGTGACAGGATGTAGTCAAACAAAGTCTATGTTCAAGAAATCATGGTTAAGATTAAACATTTATAGTAGTGATCACACACTCAGCCCACAAAACTATGAGGATCTTTTATTAGCAGTATTGTCAATCAAATTTATCAGCACTTTTTTTTCTCCATCAGTAGCAATCAATGCATATGTAATCAAGAATAATATTCAGAAATATCTTTGACAACACAAACTATAAATACTGAGAAAGTAGATAAATCAATGTAAAAAAACAATGAATATCTAATAATTAGTAATATAAATGCAGAGAAAAGAATGATTTATTGAAATTACCAAAAATAAGTAAATCAAACTAGAATGGCACTCAGTAGAGGTCATACCTCCACCAAGGCCAAACTATGATACACATCTGTTCAGCTTGCCTGACCCACGTTTCACAGGAACTGGTTCAGTCGTGTTTGCGTAGTTAAGGAAAATGTTCAATCCTTTAACGTTAAGGAAAGTTCTAAAAAAAACAAAACCTCATGTATCCGCCACTCTATCTGGATTTGCATCAACATTTAACAGCTTCTTCCCCGTTCCATGCCCAGGTCCATCCTTCCACCACATTTTACAGAAATCTGTCAAGTAGTTTTTGTCTAATCCTGCCAAAAAAAACAACCAACCAACAAACAAACGGAAATGGGTGACCTGCATCGGGCCATGATGGTCATCTCTAGTTTCTTTCCAACTTTTTCCATATGTCACCCTGTTGTTCTGATTTATTTAAAGCTGTGTGTACAAGTTGGTGAAAAACAGGTTATGTAAAAATAAACAAACAGGACGGACACTTCACATTCACACAGCTTGCTGATCCTGTGTGAAAAACAAATAATCAATTAGAGAGCAATAACGATCTAAACAAACAGAATAACAAATGTGAACAGCTGGTATGATTAGCAGCCAATATGTGTTTCCTTTCTCAGAGGGAAGCACTGTATTAAGTTCTATACTTATATACATCAGTGAACAGAGGGTGAAATTTGAGCTGCTTACGTACATCTTCAATACACAGATTTAATACCTCTACCTATGTTTGTTCATGTTTGTTAGGGATTTAGAGCACTGATTTAATGTGGTCAGATATTTAAGGAACTCCATTATTGCCAAATCAATGCATCAGTCTGGCTCATTACAATCTCACTGCATTTCTTTCTTTCACCTTTGTCTGTTGTCACAACAGCAGACAGTCTGCTGGCGGCCTGCTGGGCTTGCTGTAACTTGTCTGCAACAATACTGGCTGACGTGCTGGAGGTGCTGCAGCAGGAAGGACTCTGCCTATGGGGGATTGTGGGTGGAGCAGTGAAAAAAAAAAAGAGGAGGCCTGAGGAGAACTACGGGAGATAACAGCGGCAGCATGTGGAGATGGCAGACGTGACACCAGGCTGGTTGTTGTTGTGAGTTGGGACCCTTGAGATGAGAAGCTGTGAAGCCTCTGTTCCCTCTTCATTTCTATTCAGTGAAAACTGTTGCACCTTGCCTCACCTGTGTTTCTAAAGCCTCCCTCCCTTGGGCTCATTCCACGGGGGAATTACAAAACAGAGTTGTCATGAAGGAGGATGTTTTTCCACCTGCATTTAACAGATGATATTATCCCTTATGTGTGTAAAATGTGAGCCACGTTTGACCTGAAATGCACTTTTCAGTTTGTGTTTGCAGGATGCAGCTGTGGTATCTAAACACAGTGTTTCAACTGATTTCAACATTGAACTGACTACAGTAATATCTCGACAATCCCTTATAAATTACACTTTCTGAACAATAACATTATGACTACATCAAATTCTTAATTAGTCGTGTCTTCATGTAAACTTTGCCTTTAATGGAATCCGGTAAGTTTTTATTTCCTCGTTGAAATCATTGTGTCTGTTTGCGTAGCATTGGTGTGGGCCCACTGCCCTGTTGGCTACCCCGTGTCTGAAGTGAGTTTTATTGCCTGCCAACATTTAGTAGTTAGCTGTTTGTGGATTTTTGGATTGATGTGTCTGTTTGTCTTAGCATGTTGGCTACAGCGTTTGGCCCTCTGGTTAAAAACAATAGTATGTTTGGTGTTTGCACAGAAATTATGTTTATTTGCATTTGGAGGGGAGAAGTTAGATCCAATCACAAGCAGTCACTTGTGTGGACATGCATTCAGGTGTGACCTGAAGTACAAAAGCTATGCACAAAGATGTTAATGCCAGGTGTGAACACAGCCTCCGTTTCTTTGTCTACTGTACTGTTTATGTCCAGCTGCACCTTCATGGTAACGTGGACGGTGTAGCTAACCGGTGCTAACTAGCCTAATCTGGTAGCAGTAGATGTTGAGCTTGCTTAAGCTGTGACACCATAATAACCGAGTCTGTTCAAGATGTAAGACTTGTTCATTCTAAATTCTATTGGCATTTGTCACAACAATAATTACTAACTAGAAAAGCACTTAAGGAGCAGATACCTCCACCAAGGCTGTTAAAGATTTCCTGGATCCGCACCTTGATTCGGATCCACAAAATGTTATCACCTCTTCCTCAATCCAAGGGCCACCTCTCTACAAAATTCTGTTCAGACGTTTTTGAGATATTCTGCTAACAAACAGACAAACACACACAAACGGTGATGAAAACATAACCTCCTTCCTTGGCAGAAGTCAAAATCCAACATTTGAACATGGCCTCTCTCAGCAGTAGGTCATATATGGTAGTTTATTGGAAAATGTATTTATTGAACATGCATGTTTTCCATTAGCCCAGCTCAAAGTTATGTCCTTTGATTACATTGGCCTGGTTGTGACGATCAAGATGAAAAGTGAAGCTTAGCTTACAAAAACACGATATCTGATGTTTTTATGATGTGCAGGGGAGAGAAGAAAAAACGTCCACTCTGTCTGTCCATTCGGCATTGATATCTCATTAAAGCACTTTAATGAGATATCAGGTTTGACAGGGATGGTGGTTAGTGGAATGCTTTAAAAAAACACAAAGCTGGCACTAAATCATAGGAAATTACACATGATGAACGTCATCACTTCCTTCCATCAGCACTCAGCTTTCTGTATAAACATGTGCATGTATGTTGATGGAATGTGACGGCCCTGTCTGCTTGTTTGTGCTCTGCTTACGTCTGTCATTCTCTTGGCGGTGGAGCTCACCAGCCGGCCCCACGCCCCAAATTAGAAACAGCTTCGCGAGAGAGTTAACTAGACAATCTACACATATTTACTCACATACGCGACCAAATCCCGGAGGAGCCCCCATTTTGTCATAACCTGGCTCAGGGCCATGACAAAAGGACGGGAAAGGATGCAAAAATGTATCAAAGTGAACATGAGATGTTTATTAAACAACAAACAAAACTACAAAAGCTACAAGATGAGGTGTAGCGCTGGTGAGGGTAGTGGAGAGCGTGAAGGTCTGCCAGCTGAAGGCTTTTATCCTGAGGAGCATCGGGCCCAGATTTCTCCTAATCTCGCAATCAGGTGAGCTTCACCTCCAAGAGAATGACAGACGTAAGCAGAGCACAAACAAGCAGACAGGGCCGTCACAGGAAACTGATTAGTCAGCAGTGCCGAAATCTGAAGAAATACCCTGGGAAATAGTAAACAAGTCATACTGATAGCATAGCAAGATAAGTCATGTTTTTATGAGACGATTATTATTGTGTGGAAACAGCCTTGGCTGATTCATAAATGACTGAGTGTTACGGTTAATGATAGTTCTTTGTGTGGAGGGCATGGCTTCAGGGCCTTGTATTGTTAAAGGTCTGATGTCAATGAATCTCTGCTGAGGTGTGCTTCTCCCCTTACTGTTACTCGAACTCTGAACTTGATCCGGTGGAATTTATCATTGAGACATTTGAAAGGTTCCAGCCAGCTAATTTTTCCCAGAGGCTGTAATATTCATGACACACTACAAAACAAACAGGCTGACTGTACAAATGCTGCTTGTTGCTGAGCTGCTGATGAGTAAATAATAGATCATAAAATAACTAAAATTCAAATGGGTCCTTCCTCTGAGGAACATGAATGTATTCAACTAAAGTCAAGACAGCTTTTTGTGCAATATCTCAGGCATGTTCAAACTTAAAAATCTGACCATGTGTTGACAACAGCGGAAAACTCATGTCCAAAAGTGAAAAGGGTCCATCCTCTGGGGAGCATGAATGTGCTTTTCCACACCGGTTAGTTATTTATAATGGAA